>WURS02457172.1:0-13813 GCA_011762765.2 Rhinocypha anisoptera | reverse complement strand
TCAAACACCAACCCAAAAACTCACCCAACCCCCCTTTAACCGGGTTTCACCTTCCCCCCCCCCCCCCCTCCCATCCATAATCCGAATCGCCCTTTTTCCTCTCGATGGAGCAGTGGATATTCGATTGACCAGAGTTAATATAATATTTCATACGGAAATATAACCGAGTATGTACTTCATTTTCTCTTTTCTAGATAATTTCTGATTAATTTGATACCAGAATTACGTAAATGCTTTAATTTAAACCTGTCCGCTATTGAAACTTGGAGACAACGTAGGGAAATGCGAGGGTGGAATACAACAGATTTAACTACATTTGGTGGACGGAATTCATCCGTCAAACTCACCCGAGCACAGTGAAACTTCCCAAATGATACTGGAAAGGAAGGGGGGAGACCCTGGAAAGGGGAGGGGGTAACAATAAGACAGTGTGACCGTTCGAACCTTTCATGGACCTTTCTTAAGGTTGGGCCACTAAATTCGGAGGACTAGAGAGGAGGTCATACGTACAGGTAGAACTACTTATTCTCCGTTGTTAAATTCGTTTATAATTTGGGGGCAATTGGTAAGTGGTTTTGGCTAATTTTTACGGCCGTATCCCCTAGCTGACTCCAAACATGCGGTAAGATTAGCAAGAGACAAACTTAACATCTGACCTGGGCGGGATTCGAACCCGCGACCTTTGGATTAGCCTGCGAAAGCGCTAATCACTCGGCGAACCGAACCGATTGGATCGCTGCCGTGTATGGGGCATGGGTATATCGGCTTGCCAGATCTTACTTTGTCTTCTTCGCTTTTACGATTTCCAACTCAACACTGAAAGCATCGTAGAATAAGTTAGTCTTATCGCAGCAATTTTCTACCAACCGAAGTTCCCTCAGAGAATTTCGTAAAACATTTTTTGAAGGATGGTATGTTATAAACGAGGAAAGAATCGATAAGTAGCTATATAGTGGAATGTAAACGAGATGGGTTTCCGCAGATGGCAAGATGGTCACGACTGCGGAGTCCACATTTGTTTTGTACAAAGACTGACGACCGCAGAATTTTAGGCACAGTTAAAGAACAGCCTAAACTAGTATGTCTAGACTGCGGTTTAGGGGACTTTTGCCGATTAGAACGGGAATCATTTGCAAATGTTCGCCTGGCAATTAAATGAAATAAATAATTCTGATTCAGCATTCGAGTAAAAAATTTAACAGGCACTGAAGGAGTTATAAATTATTATTATGATTAGATCTATCGCAGACTTAAACATTATTGAGTAATTATTAATTATCGTGAATGACTTTGATAAGCTACGGACTATTTCTGTCCGCGATGCAAAACTTTGCGTCCGGTATCTTGCATGAGAGGCTCGATGGTGATCAATTGTTTTTTCTTCACATCGGTGTTTGAGACCAGTGAACCAGTTTCCTTATAATCGATTATACTCATTATTTTTATTTAAAATTTATTATTACAATTTATTTCGTGGTTTCATTAGTTTGACACGTCAGATCGGATAAGCTTCACTTAAACACTTAAAAGCATTTATGGGATTTTATCTTTTCCTGTTCAATGACTAGTAATGACTTGGTATGTAATACTGGATTCACTAGAAATAACTAATATTAATAAATTCAATGGCTAAATCACAACAAACGTTTGTTTTGATTTAGCCTTTTAATTTATTTCATTGTTGCCGCCGTACCTATGCGGGATTGTTTTTTCAACACAACTGAAAATCTGAGAGTTTTTGTTAATGGTGAGCTATGTCTGATACTATGCTTAAAGAATCAATTTCTTCGACAATTAACTCTTTCGGAGGTGGAGACGTTATTTCAAGCATTTGTGGCAAACCAAACCCAAAAGTTTTCTTTTTCAAGGAGTCACTAGGAGGGTTTTCGGCAAAGGTATTGGTTCAAGCCTCATTAAAGGAAATGCTTCTCTAGCATAATGGGGCTGAAATATATGTTTAGTGCAGAAAGTAAATGAACAAATTATATGTTCCTGGAAGACTAAAGCGGAGACCAAAAATGCACCATGATAGTAGCCAGTAAGTACTTGTAATGTATTTTGATGCCGATGTTTTAAGTCATAATACTCACCTGATGATGTTGCATTGCGACGAAGCCTGGGTCGTGTGGAAAATATATTTTTATGTGGAATTTAAAAAATTGTGTCTCATTTAATCATAATACTCATTCTATCTAAAGTAAATACCTCTTTTAATTATATTGTGGGTAGGTAAGTTGTATTGGTGCCTATATATATTAAAAGTATAATACCTATATTACCTTTGCCTGTTGTCAAAAGATCTACCTCCGACATCGCGAAAGAGTATGATCGCATCTTATTTGATCAAGACACCTTACTAAACGAAATAGATGATGAGAAAGGTCAGGATGCTCTCCAAAATTATGAGGCAGTAATTTTGAATTCTTGGAGGAAACAGAAAGGGAAAGTTGAAGAACTCACAAATATGGCCAAAAGATTGTCAACAGAGGTAATGTGATATTTCTATCATGGCTATCTCTAAACTTTAAATAAATAGTAACTAAAATATGGTTAAACGTTTTTCTGAGCGATTTTTAGCGTTGAATATACCACTCTATGTGGTGAAGGACATCATATTCAAAAAGTAGCGATCATATCGGTCGTCAGAGCATTTCTGGCAGGTCAGGGCAAGGTCAATTCTTGGAGTAATGTCCCTGTTGTAAAATCTCCTGCATCACCTTGTTGTACTATTTATTTTGATGGTAGAGGTCATCTGATGTCATCTGTTAATATATATTTGTTATACTTCTAGCTTGACAGTTACAGAATGAAACTCCAAGTACTTAAAAGACTCCTGAAAAGAGAAACGGAGAGAAGTGGATATGCAATGAAGGAAATAGCTAGGTGCAAATCTATTATTCAAGACTACGAAAACGTGATCGAAGCCATGAAAAAGGTAAACGATGAGCTTAATTGATAAGAATGTAAATCATTCTCTGTCGACAAATTGATAATCGGAAGGAGTATTTTCACTCTAGCCCGTGAGATTTGTATTAATATTTTTTTAATGTGGGAAAACATACTCGTATTATTTTGGGTTGATTTCGTTTTGTATTCGTATTATTTAAAAAAATGACATCGAGAGTTTTTAACAAAAATTAATATTAAAGGCATCTCATAAAAAATAAGCCAATGCGACGAACGTTAGTGTGTAAGAGGGCATCACATGTATATATGGTTAAGTCATCTTATCAGATGAAATATGTCCACTGAAGCAGGAGGGATAAAATACGTTTAGGACATCTCAACTTAATAATTAGGTAGCCGCATATGAGCAAATCTCTGAAAAAAAATATTGAACTCGACTATACATTTTGAACAGGGATGGAGAATCAGACATTGTTAGGTCTGCAGAGTGTTGAAGAAAAAATTGAATCATCCAACAACTCTCCTCTCCCGCATACTTTCCCGTGTAACTGTCCCCCAAGTAAGACTTGTCCCCTGGTTCTTTCAACTCCTTTTCTTCCACACCCAATGGTCGCGTCTCTACCCCTTTCCGGTGCCAATTGCCTCAGTAAAAATTTGATCTACCTCCTTTCCTGCAATCTGTGCCTTTCTTTTTACATAGGCGAATATACCACCCATCTTTCCATCCGCAATAACAATCACCGATTCTCTACTAAATCTGCCTCCTTTTCATCCCTTCCAATCCCCATCCACTGCTTATTCCATGACCCCCCCTTTGATGATTGTTTTTCCCTTTATGTCCTCGAAATCCTTCCGGCATCCTCCAACGTTCAACTTAGTGCCTGTGAACTCGCATACATCTATCATTCCCTTACTTTCAATTTCTCCTGTTTAAATATCAACCGCTGACCCCTCATTCTATTTGTTACTCTCCCCATTCCCCTTACCACTCCCCCACCTCCATTGTCCTCCCCTCCTTCCCAATACAGTACACCATATATCATCCTTCATCAGCCAGTTCTCCCAGACCGACGAAGGGGCAAGCAAATCCTGAAATCAAAGTTCACTGTGGAGGCCGTCACTTGGTGGAAATCCATGATAGAATGATGGTTTTTTAAAAAATAACTCTTCTTTTGTGGAAATGTAAGAGTTATTTTTAAAAAAACCAAAATCCTGAAATATTTCTTCATAACGTGAGTCTTTTAAGTGTTTCTATTTATGTGTGTATGTATATAAGTGTGTTCGTGTATAAGTATATATATAGTTATAACAGTTACATATACAACTAGAAAAAAAATGTAAATTTAAAGAAACAGAAAAAAATTCAAAATACCCTCATGTACAGTAATATCATAAAACAGCAATAGGAGTTTATACTGCTTGTTGTACAATGACTTGTGACGATATTTTTGGTAAGATTTTTTAGGACAAGGCGGTATTATGGACATCGCAAGCTGCTGGTAGCGTATTATGATTCTTCATAATTCTTATAATTGGAGTGTTATAAATTGAGTTACTTGTACATAAATCAATACTAAACATAATGGGACCTCCCATATTAAAACTTGGCACATTAAGTTACAATAGATCAAGGAGTGATGGGTAGACAGATTATGACATAACTTAAATAGAAAAATGTCTGCTTCATTAAGCTGCACACAGAGTTGTGGCACTTGTAACGCTTCCATAATTTCACTATAAGGAACATCACATAAGATATTATCAACTGTAAAGAAATTGTAATAGATATTACGGAGAAATTTGAGTTGACATTTTGTGATGACTGCCCGACGAGTTTTATAATACGAGTCAAGAGACAGCCGTCTGAAGGCAATATATGCAGGACGGGAGAAGACAAGCCAATAAATTCCTCTCTCGGCTTGCGCCGAGTAAGAGTGTCTTTGAGGTCCAACGCTTCGATACCCGACTCGTGGATCGGTTTCAAGGCATAACCATAGTCTCTAGTGACGTCGCTATCTTTTGCTGTGACGTATTTTGTCATTTTGCCAAGAGTCACGTGACTGCCCGCCTAACAATACTCTCATACATCCGTTTCAGCGGAATTGACCGGAGTAAACAGTTCAAGATATGGAAACGCACTCAAGATCCATCATAATGGAATGTGCTGGATTATGTGTGCCTTCCACCGTAAGTCGGCACTGCCGTGATAGCCGAATTCTATCCAAATGGGTGTTCAGGTGTTGCTGATCGAAAACCAGGGATTTCGATTGAAATTCCTATTCCCAAGCCTAATTGCAATAGCTTCCTTGACTAGTCGATCCCAATAACACGGAAGCGGGTGAAAATCACGGCTAAATAACCTGGATATTAAAGTTGTTATAAATGCCGTGTTCGGAAATGGTAAAGATTATTTCGGTTCCAACCGTAGATGCCGCTTGCTGAGATGCGATGCGATGCTCTTTCATCCTCTTGTCGATCGCGAGTCCCGTTTCCTCGACGTAACCCTCTCCGAACACGCAAGGGACACGATGAACGCCTGGTGTTTTAAGGCCAATAGGGTCCTTCACCCTCATCACCGTGGACTTCCCAAAGGGTCTCGGTTTCAACACCAATGTATGTTGATGACGCTGCCATCCTGATGAGATCCTTTCGCCCACAAGCTGCTGCGAATAACTTGGAGCTCACTCTCCGGATTATTGCCGCATGGTACGAGAAGTGGCGCCTGGATCTAAATTCAGCATAGACCTAATGTGTCCTTTTCCGGCGAGTGAAACGGCAACTTCCAGCTCCTCCCTTCCAGTTCCAGGGGTTCAGACCCGTGTGGGTGGACTCTGACCTCATACTCAGGACTTCGGCTGGACCAGCGCTTGACACTCGTCAAGTACATGCGCTTCACTTGCTCATCGGCTAAAGGCTCTGCAGTAAGCCTGCCGCAATTACTCTGCTCCCACAGCATGACCTAGACGACGGCTCTATCTTACGAGGACCATCATCCTGCCAAAGCTCACCTATGGTGCCTCCATCTGGCTCAGTTTGCTAAAGCTTACTTACAGCTGCTCGAGAGGGTGTACCTTTGACTCCTGCGAGACTCTTCCTCTGCGAAGCTTCATCAGCTTCGGCCTCGCCCTGCACATCCCCGTAAAACTGTAACCGAGGTACACCATACAACACGCCGCGGAGAACGTCTGCAGAACAGCCGAGAAAGGAGAGATCCTGCACCTCTCCCGTCTGGCAAGAAACAATGTCTTTCCCTGGGACAAGCACTCGAGTCTAAGAACCTCCACGAAACATTCGTTATAGCAGCCACCATAAATATTCATTGGCTGAGAAGTGGTATGGAAGTGCATCAACTGCAGGTGCAAAGAGCCCTCTGTGTCCATCGATAATGATACAATTGCGAGGCTATCATTGGCCTTGAAAACGATGCACCACTGAGCATCGGAACGTTGGCCCTCAAAGGTCGTTGGCTCTCGCCCGGTGCAAGACCCGAGAGTAATCTATTAATACTAAACGCTGGGAAAACACCAGAATATATTTAAGGAACCAATAGATATTTTGCCTTAATAAAACACGTAAAACGAAAAATTAATACGAAGTAATTTTTAGCACAACCGGTTTAAAATTAAATTACAATTCAAATCCCTAAAGTTGAGCCGAAAATAATAGTTTTCAACAAATATTCCTTTCTCCCTCCGTGAACTCATAGGAAAAGGAAGGAATGCTTATGGAATTCGAAGAGCTCATATACCACGAAAGAATCATGCGCTCGAACCTCAAGAATGATCTCATTGAATCAAAGATTGAGCAAGGAGCTCTAGAGGAGCAGCTAGCCAAAGAGAGAGGGAAATTGAACAAGCTTCGAGAAGAAATGCAACTTGCGTTGAACAAGGTAAAATTTTTCTTTGCTCTTTTCATCGTTACCCGTCATTTATTGATAATTTTCTTTTCTCAGCAAAAGAAGTTTAACAATGGCTTCAATGCTGTATCAGATTCAATACGGGTAACAGTTGAGCCCAAGACTTTGTGGAATTCCATTATGCAAGAAATATTAAAATAAAAAATGCAAAGTAGTTTTAATTTTAATTTTTCTTGTATCAGATTTGCCTAATTAAATATCAAAGTATAATTTCATGCCAAGTTTAGTTTCCTATTCCATCTGATATCACTCAGAGGATGGAAGGAGAGAGAGAGGAGAAGGTGGAGATGATATAGAATTTTGAATAACCAACTTGATTCTGTTTATTATTTTCTTTTTGAATTTTGCAGCATGGATTTTGAAAAAGGGGACATGGTAACTCAGTGGATATCGGAACACTTGTCTACTGAATGAGGAGAGCCTGGCTTCAAATTCCATGTGATGCCTCTGCAGGGCCAGCTAAATGCAATCAGTGATTTTCTGGAGACTAGATATTCCTGGGAAACATGCAGACAGTATACACAGGGAAAGGGTTCCATGGGAAGACCTGCATGTAAAACTATCTCCGGTACCTATGTAGTCTAAACCTTGTAACATAAAAATTATTGCTTTTTTCAGATAGGGGAGTTGGAAGATTGCCTCCACACCAAGAATGTTTGTGTTGAGAGGATGGAAGAGGCAAGCCAGAAGGTGAAAGAAAGGCAGGCTTTGGTGGAGCAGGAGTTGAGTGCAAAGTTGGAGGGAGAGAAGTCTCACAATGCAGAACTGTTTGAAAAGAATGAGGGCCTCATTAGGTTAGTAGGTTTGTCTGGTTCTGAAAAATTTCCTGTGCTCATAAACATGAAATTGTAGTGGGGTTTTCTCTAGCCTTGAAGGCAATAGTTAATGGCCATGTTTTCTTGGAACAATTAGTTCAGGGAGGAAATAGGGGGATCTCATTATATAAAAAACGCATTATAAATGGAATGTGCCTGGATGCTAATACCTGAATTAATACTCACTGTCAAATCTGTAGACTGAAACATGTGCATAACTTCTTTCCCTAATTAAAAATATGTATTAATGTATTTTTTGCTGCATTAAAGCTGTAATCATATAGTTATCCAATTGAAAATCATGTACCTACTAAGTGAAGGTTATTCAATTGTAAGAACATGCTATGATTTACTAATGTTTTTAATCCTGTATAAAATGCTACAATTAAAGAAACTGTCATAAATGTCTAACTAAATCAACTATAAAATTTCCTTTAACATGTTACTCATCATCACTATTAGTTTTCCAATTCAAAGATTGATAAGACTGCAGCCTTCCACTCATATCTTATAATAATTCTCTTATCCCTTGCTCTTTCTTATTTCAGACATCCCTTTTAATTTACCCTACATAATTGTCTCTCAGTCTTCTTGGGAGGTTTTCCTTTCTATTTTCCTTGAAGATATAAGTTTTAACTAAGCCATTGTATGCTTGTTTTTCTTATCTCCTCTTATAGTGACTCCCTTTCTTTTACTCTTCTGTACACTTCCTTGTTTTTCACTTTACCTGTTGAATAGATCTTTAGCATTAACCTCCAGTGCCATATTTTGAAGACTTCTCTATTCTACTCTGGTCACTTTGATTTTGATGTGTTATTATGTACTGCCAAAAATCTTTTCAATTGCCATCAGCAGTGCCCATGCCACAGGTTGAGAATCCATGTTTTAAATAGTTCATTAGCTAATAATATGCTTTAATGTATGCTCTGTCAGCTACTTAAATAAATAGATTTTATTTAAAATATTTTAAATTCTAATGTAAATTAATTCTTGGTATATATCTTTAAAGTTTCCTTTCCATTTAATTGGAAATGGACTAACGTTTACTGTATTTCTGAATTTCTTATACAGGAAAATAGGTGACCTTGAAAAAGAAAAGAAAATGCTTAAGGAAGACGTTTCTCAACGAGCTGAAGAGGCTAAAGCAAAGAAAGATCAGGTTGCTGCCCTGGAAAAGAAGATTCAAACATTAGGAACAGATTATGATACTCAGCTAAATAACATTAAAAAATTACTGTAAGTATGAATCTGCATTTAATACTGCAATGGGAAATTTTATAACTGTACCAAAATTCAACAATGTGAAACATACTGATAAGATGGAAATCATTATTATTAATCCAAATGTGATAATGAACACCTTTCATTATGTTTATTTTTTATTACCTTTGGCTTGATTTTCAAATTGATCAAACATACTGCCAATGTAATTCCTGTTAAATGAAATACAAAGGCCTGAGTTTTAAAAGAATTTTCCTACCTTTTAAGCCATATTGTAGGCTGAGTGAGGTTTAAAATTACCTATGGGGACTTTCTCAAGTGAATGCTTTACATAGTCCTCTGATTCAAAATGCTTAAAATGGTAAGAATCAAAATTGATGTTCAAGCAAAAGTTGCTTTTCTTATATGTACTTATAAAAAATTGGTTTATTTAATTCCATATTTATTCTCTGAAACATTCATTAGAGGATACAGAGCTAACTTTTGATCCTCTTCATGGCTTCAAATTATGTTGGGGCCACACTCAATATTTTAGATTGAAAGGTATAAGTTGACTTTTAATTAGAATTTTGGAATATCCTGAGTTTTCATATCGAAGTATTCTAAAAACAGTGACTATAATATATTTTTCTATGAGATTCATTCTAAATCCTTTTCTTAAGATTCCATGGTAAATAGTAGGTAGTGACTTTGTAATATTCATCTCTCACCTTATTCTTTGGACATAGTTACAATCCTTAGAAAATTTAAAGGCATAGTACTTCTCGATGATATAAATTGGTATAAAAGAAGTATTCAAAAAGCAAAATGTTATTATAATAATATAACTATTATATTGAAAGTAATACTATTTAATAATTAATACAATGACTAAATCTCGCCTAACTCAGGAACTTTTAAAATGTAATTAATTATGAATCAATTTCTATAAATATAATTACTCATAACATCATAAATTCGAACTCAAATATTTAGCCTTATTTACATTGGGTTCATTTCTAGGTGTACAATGTCCAGTGATTTTTATTCTTGTATTGTTTCTAATAGACAAACATTTATATGTTTTTTGATATTGAAAAATAGGTTTTTTAAAAACAGGAGGAATTGTACATTTTATATGTAAATGGTAAATTTCACAGACAAGGATCACTCTTTTGACTTTCTTTCATAGAGCTTCCATAAAATTGCAGGAGGTCCCTTGTTCATATGTAACTGAAAAAAATGCTCATCATGCTTTCCAATCATTAATTTCTTAATAAAATCAAATTGTCTGCATTTAATGAATTTTACTATGTAGTATTTATTTCCAGGGAAAGGGATTGGCCTCACTATCCTAATGTTTGATTTTTTTACGCAGTGTTCAGTTTAGTGAGTACTAGTGAACTCTAATTTCATCTATCATGTTGACCTTATGTTTAAATACTGTGGTTTTTTAATCTATTATTTCATCATAATTTAAAATAGATATCTGTACAAGGAAGTCAAAAGTTAACATCTGCCATTGTATGGAATAGTTTGTCCCTTTATTCCAAATCCAGGAATACATTCACATATTATTTCATTTGACCCATAATAAATATCCATTAAGGCAATTTCTTCATTGGCTGCTTCTGAATTAAAATCTGAGTTCCTCAATATTATATGGTAGTGCTTGTTTTAATTAAAAATAGCATAAAGCAGCATACATTATGTAAAAAGAACATAACATTATATATCCGCTTTATGTATATAAAATAGGTTCTTTTTATTTGAAACATACAATGGTTTGGAGCTGTAAATTTCAGTAGACCCTTGTTATACAGGTTGAGGAGTCATTACAATTGACCTGCAGAAAAAAGAATGAGGTAGAAATAGGTCACTCTTTCAGCCATTATTATAGTAAAAAATGATTAGTCTCCATCATCATAAAACAGCTAGGATTTTACAAGTGCAAGAATCTCTGTATCAAAGAAGCGCACACATAAAAAATATTAGAAAATATATTTGTTAAGTGATGAAAATAGTGATCTGAAGATTAAAAGTAAGGTTTGTCTTCTCTTTTTGCTTTTTATTCCTTTAAGGTATAATAATATTTGTCCTACCCACAAATATAAAATAATTACTCTAGCTTCTTGAAAATACCAGCTGCGCATATGTAGGCATAGGCATAGCTGGTATTTGACTTTGAACTCAAATGACATTTCCCAATCTGTGTATATACATAGTAAAAGGTCATAATATATACTAATAATGCCAAACTATTCATCTAATCCCCTTATTATTTCACCATGGTATCAGATGGATCAGAACTATTACAGAGATAAGGTTTATGGTGACCCAATCATTTTTTTTTTAGTTTTGAACTGATAAATCAACATTTATGTATGTCTCCCATTCAAACACACATCAAGATGATCTGGTTGTTTCTATAAATTAGTATCCTTTAGCTCATGTGGAGAATTAACTTTATTGGAAAATATCTATTATAACAAGTGTTTCCTTTAGTTTTTGGGATTAATATATGCTACAATTGACCGAGAAACTAAGCTCTACTTCTTTATTGATACAGTATAAAATAAACCTTTAGCAGTGAGGTTCTATGCAATGAATTCTATGGCAAGTTCTAATCTCAGGTAATAGCAAGGGTTAAATTTTTGGCTTCTTCCTCAGCAGAATCTTCAGACTGAAGAAGAAAATATTTTAGCTCATATGTTTGCTCTATACAAACCACCATGTGGTCCAATATTTGACAGTCTGAATATCCTTCACCAATTATTAAGTAATTCCTGAAGGACTCAATTATTTCACAGTCCTTTCATCAGAGGTTGAGGTTCCCTACACCTAATTGTGGTCATACTATATCAGCTTCAGAAAGTCCAAGAACCTGCCTCCAGAAAGCTAGAACTTTGCTTAAGAGATGTAGAGTGAGCATCTTTAAATATATAAATAAACTATTTATTAATACAAAATTTTATTATTCTATATCAATTATATACTAGATATGCCAATATGATGTGCTTTGACATGTGCCTGCTATTTAATATTTGCTATTTGATAAGTGCCTCTACTAGACGTGTATTGTCTTGTATGAATTGATAGTTCTATTCCTACATGGATAATGGTCAATATAGTTATAGATGTGGGTAGTGTCCTTAGATAAGAGGTATTATTAATAATATTTCTTCATTGCAGGTCTGATACTCTTCATGAAAGGAGATTGCTGGAAGAAATCGATGAAAACAGGGAGAGTGATATAGTTATCCTTGCTAAATATGTCTTGAGTGGAGTTGCAAGATTACCTTTATCTATATATCACCATGTATATTTTGCACTGTGCCCATTTTGGGCCAACAGTACTCAAATAAGGTAGAATTAAAAATAATTATTTATACTACAATATGGTTTACATGATTGCCATGAAAATATTTTTTTTGTGACTAATACCTATTTTTTTTGCTGGTCAAATACTTCATGGAAACCAGGAGATGATTCCCAGAAAATAATGTAATTTTTAATTAGATGAGAAACTAATATGGTACATTGTCTTCAACACAACCACATTAACATTTGATTGATTTATCAACATGAATGTACTTGTTACCATTTGATAATATGATGGTTGACACAAAAGCGATCCCAATTTAAGGATTCATACACATAGAAATCTAAAATATCTGTTGCAGCCCTTTTATTTGATTTGATTATTTGTACCTGCTACGTCATTAGTCAGCTATTATTTCTATTTATAATTGTATTGAAACATTGTTAGAAATACTTTAAAGATCTATGAATTCAGTAGAAGGGGGTGTGGTGGGAGTCCAGCTAATGGCCAAGAGTGCGTTTGGATCAATGCTGAAGGAATTTTGGTTATGGGAAGGATGTAGGCCCGTTCTGCAGGAAGAAGTTTGAGAAGGCTGGGAGGTTAAAGAGAGTAGGTGATAGGGAAATGCAGGAGGGGAGATGTAGGAAATGAAATCCAAGTTGAAAATAATTGTTAACGTTGGTTTGAAATCGAGCACTTTAACTTTTTAACTTTATTTAACCACAAATTTACTGCGTTTGTCCTAACCTTGAGGGTAATAATAATTCGTGGGAACATTTTCAGCAAAGTGTAATGGAAAATTAAAAACAAATACGGCAAGTATAACTCTTAAGGTGTTATGGAATTTTTGTTCCCCACACACAAATGGGAACAGGCTTGCGTGTCTCTTTTTAATTATCTATTTAATTCTTTTAACTTAACCCAATGATCAATAAAGGTGACTGAGAAACCCTCTCCCCGACTGGTTTTGTGACCTTCATTTGATCGCAATTCACTCTTTCATTAAGAATTAAGACGGAAGACGTGGTTTGAAGAGTCGTCGAGAGAGAATGATGAGACTAAACTAGTGGGAATCTGATCTGACAGATATTAAGCAATGGAAAACTATATTACGAAGGGGGAGAATAAGTACTCCAGAGAGGAAGGTTTCAGAAAGATCACTTCAGCGAAGAAGTCATAACTTTAATACATGCCTCGTCATGCTACGGTAAATCAGATCACGAATATAAAATCAGAGAGATAGACTGTCGAACAGATATATATACATACATAAAATGTCATTTTTTCCACGTACAATTAGAGACCAAAATAAACATGACCACAGATTCGGAGATAATAGGTAGTTAGGGTAGCTAATGCATCTGCGAATATTATCTTGCATGTTTTTTATTTAAATGTTACACGATTTTATTACCGAATGAAATGTATTTTCTTTTGTCATTGAAATTTTTGCTCGTGAGTAGTTTCTCTCCATGTGAATTATAGCTAATATATGCATGAGAATGCATGCCTGGTGATGGCTCACTCACCCCCTACCACACGCCCTTGTGGTAGCTTGTAGTTTACTTATATGTATACAGGAAATAGTTTCCGGCGTGACTTCGTGGAACTGCTTCATGATTAAATGAGACACAACTTTGAAAATTCCACATA
>WURS02457171.1:0-31176 GCA_011762765.2 Rhinocypha anisoptera | reverse complement strand
CGGAATCGGCCGCAGTACTGCGATGTGGAAGGCGAAAGGAAACTACCACATTAAATATTTCCCGAGAAAATGCAACCCACATTGGGGTGCAGCCAACCAATTTTCGGATTGAAGTACTGATGATGTATTAATTAAATAAATGTCAATTTAAATCAAGAAAATAACTAACAGTTGTAGCAGAAATAACAAAGTATTTGTCATGGAGTTGTTGATAAATAACATAAGTAGAGCAAAAATAAAAAAAGGACTAAATAGATCTTTCACAGATGAAAATTAAATCCCTTTTTACTCAAATATGTGTCTGAGTTGAGCAATTCGTTCGAATACTCAATGGGTTATGTACCCAGACACCCAATAATTACAGATAGTGTAATTAAGAAAAAAGAGATAATTTTAATATGTAAAGTTTTGCATATTTTACCGAGCTCCTTTGAGATGTTCAATCGTTGGATGTTGCTGTCCATGGGCGAGGTGAAGACTTTTGACGAATTGACAACGCAGCTTTGTATGTTCGAGAGGAACTTCAGGAAGAATGCAGATAGTGAGAAATTCGCTCAAGAGACCCTCGTCAGCTGTACCATGAGAAATGAGGTCATTAGGACAGGAGACATGTCACGGAGATGCTTGAGAGGGAGTTGGGCATCCAAGTGTCAATATCCAATTTTGAAGAGTTCAATGACTTGAGATTCAGGGAAAGAAATTAAAGCAGGGAATTAGGTTTTTAAGAGCTGTTAATTTAAATCAACAAGGGAAAGTGTTGAAGCTCTTAATTAATTATATAAATGTCAATTTAAATTAAGAAAATAAATAGTTGTGACAGAATTAACAAAGGAGTTGTCATGGAGTTGTTGATAAATAACATAAGTAGAGCAAAAATGAGAAAGGAAAGGACTAAATAGAGAGGATTTTTCACTGATGAAAATTAAATCTCTTTTTACTAAATTATGTGTCTGAGTTGAGTTATTCGTTCTAAAACTCAATTATAATTAAGTTGATTAACTGTCACTCGTTACACCACTTATAAACGTCTTTTAAGCCACTTTGATAATAATATTTAGTCAGAATATCTCCTTTACAGAATGTCTGTACATGATGGCATCATATGCAAACGTCATCTTAGAGTTTAACTGCAGAATTCAACTCGTGTACATTAATAAAAAAGTAGGGGCCTTATAACACTTTCTTGCAGATCTAGAACACATCTAGATGACGTTACATAAACAAATTCCATTCAAACCTACTGTTTGCGATTCATCCCATATTCATAATCGGATAATAATTCTTAAGCAAACAAGTACAATCCACATGGACTATTCATTATAGTCTGCCTTTCCTATAGTTTACACTGTTGATCACTATTATTTATACATGAGAACACATAGTCAAATCCTCTTTGTTACTCCTTTTCGTTGTAACAATTTATTAATTATAACGAAATATTTTAAAATAAAACCAATATTATTAATTACCAAATGTACTGTTAATAACATTAATAAAATGAAAATCACAGTTAAAGTTGATATTTCACGATTGTAACGCACAATTTTACAAGGAACTCGGTTTCATGATTTACTTTTATTCTATTAACAGATATGGAAAAAGCTGCTTGATGATCTATTCAATAAACGATACACTAGTCCCGACGGGTTTTTCTTAAATATTCCGAATGGTCACTGCCATAATGGAAATTACCGCGAATAACAGGATACTTGAAGAATCACTCATTAAAATAGTACAAGATTTGTGACTTTAACTTTTCCTGGAATCTTCTAAAACTAGAGTTTGGAAGAAGCGTAAGGAAACTCTGCTGTTCGCTACATAAAGACATCTTGTAAACCTACTTGTATACCAACACCACCTAGGTGGTGTTGTGTAAACCCGCCGAGTAGATCTGCAAATAATCTTAATCTTGGCCCTACGCACGGCACTCCAGGCAAAGTTTTCCCTATAGTAATCAAATGCTTCCAATTGGGTAATTTCACGACCAATGAACGTTGTAATTTAATTACAAATTGAAATTGCCAGATCTCTTCTGATCGAAGCACCGTTCATTTTTTTCGTGGGTATTAATCAATCAAGCCGAGGGGCATCGGCATCTCTGTTTTGATTCGTTTAAGTGGACGATTCAACACAACCAATGTCCCAAATTGTGTCACACACGATTATAAATTCGTGCTCCCCCCGGGAGTCCTACATCGACTGAATCCGAGTGTTCGCAAGTCTCCTTCGTGAACGTAACTCCCAGCTCCTCCCAGCGGAATTGATCCCGAATCCCGTCGATTTCCCCCCTTCGCCATCCTGCACCACACAAATTGCGAATATTTTACTAGCAGAGCGCCACTTCCCCCTCCACCGTCCAATTCCACTCTCCAACGACCCTTCGTCTTACTGACCCGGCTCATTCGCACATGCACTCACCCACCACTCAGGCAGTCGAAAGTTTCGGGAATATAAATTTCGAGGTCGAGCTCAGCTGTTCCCAGAGTACCGGGAACGGCAAGCACTATCTTCTTCAGTCGCCGTAAATTCTCTGCACCGAAAATTCGACCGGGTTAGCCCGGGGGTTTAACGCTCTCGCCAGCTAATCCAACGGCCGCCAGTTCGAGTCTAGGGCGTGGGTGTTGTGCTGGTCCGAGAGTTTTTTTTTCTCTATCAATTGAAGAGTCAACGCTAAATGACCATAGCCGTCGACGTGACCGCTAACCAAAAACATTATTGCTCTTCAACAAAATGGAACCAAGTCTCGCCCGCAATCCGGACCAGTGATCAGACCCAGAAATGTGCAAGTAATACGGCTGCGTGATAGTACCCTGCAATCCGCCGCAAGTGCGTGTGGCAAGAGTTGAGCAATCACCAGGCATGCATTCCCACATGCATATATTAGATGTAATTCACATTGAACGAAACTAGTTACATGCAAAAATTTCATAAACAAAAAAATACATATCGTGCGAGAACAAAGTCAATAAAAATTAATTAAAAAACATGCAAGATAAATATAAAATATATTACATATATACAAATACATTAGCTACCCTATTATCTCAGTGTTTGTGATCATATTTGTGTTGATATCTAACATTTCGAGGAAAAAATTACATTTTATATCTATCTGCTCTACAATCTATCACCCTTTGAACGTGATCTGATCTACCAGGCCATGTAATAAATTTTTAACTTCTTCGTTGAAGTGATCTTCCTGAAATTTGCATAATGAATTTAACCTGTAATTCAACCTACGCTCAGAAATTGATTTCCAACGTCATTTCTTTTGAAACGATTAATAATCTCTTCGAACAAGTGAGACCGTCTAATAAAATTCTTTTTTTTATTGAATCTGAAGTTTTTCAACGCCGTTCAGAAGTGCCAGAATACATTTCTGGGGGCATACAGCTGATTCCCAGGTTCCTGGGTGTGCCACGGTAGAGGCTCCATGGGATATTCAAAGCCTTTCACCTCAGGCCCTCGATAGGGCAGCATGGTATTCTAACGCTTAAAGTGTATGTAATTTCTCACCGCTTCAATATGATGTGTGTTCATTTGGATCTCTGTTCCAACTGTCTGGACACATCACCAAATCGAATCCATTAGGAAGTGCCAGTTGTTTGTCTGCCCCCTGTGGTCTCCCACTAAGCTGAGGTACCCAGAAAACAATTAGTTTGGGTTTTAGCTGGTCACCCGGGTTCCTCGTGCAGTTATCAAGTACTATACTCATAGGGCTACCCATCATATATCAAACATTCTTGAGTCATTTAATTTCCGAGAAACTTGATGACCTCTCATCAGAACTATTCTCTGACACCAACATATTATTTCCCAGTTCGATCCACATTTTGAGATAATTACTTGAACGTGTGAAGAATTCTTATCACAATTTTAGGATGGATTACTTAATGACACTTCTGCCAATTGGTCACAATTGTGATTCTTTTCTTATTTTTCCATGAAACTTGGTGAAATAAAAAATATGCATGCAATTGAAACAAATATCTCTTATAGAACCTGGATCTTTTCGGGATATATTTTCCAGCTAACTTATTAATTGACAACATTTCTATTTCCATCACAATGACTTTTGCTAAAGTATATAGAATGATTTACCAAAACATTAATTAGTAACTGAAGGGTAAATTAAATTAAAGTCACATAATAAAATATGAGAGATATATTTTACATTTTTCTGAATGAGTGTCACTATGCATTACATTTCAAAGGTACGGTATCAATTATAATTACTACCATACCATAGAATATAAAAATATATAAATGCACCAAACTCCAAAAAAATTTTTAGTTTAGAAGGGAATATGATTGTCATTATTTATTAAAATTCAAATAAAATTCCAGTATTGAATAAAGGGAAATATCCAATGAGTTGAAATTATTTTGCTTATATTAGCTAACTTGAATTTTGCAAAAGAAAATTTGGCAATGAACCATTCGATTATGAACCCTGCTGATATTGGAATTTTCCTTCAAGAACTACTAGATAATATTTAGCGCATTTGAGATCATCATTTGTGAAAATGTCAAGAATTGATATAAGCGCTAGAATCCATTTAAATTTTTTTCTTTCTAAGCATTTTTATGAGGTCACTTTTAAAATATTTTTATAGCCACATTCCATTGCTGACACCAACCACTAAGGAAAATGTTTCGGCAAGTGGAATCCATGGAGATTTGAACACATACAACCTTCGGGTTTACTGATGAGACTATTATTATTCTGGACATTCATTGTGTCAGAGAATGCCAAAATATGTGCCATCGCCAAATGTCTAGATGTGTGGACTTCTTCCATAACACTACAGCCAGTAATGCAATGTTATTTCAAAATTTGGAAAAGAGAAAAAAATAAACAATACAATTTTCCTTTAAAATGATGGATTCAAGTGTCACTTTGTGGACCCAATACATTATTATTCAAAGAACTTGGAGATACCACTCAGGTCTCGGAGATGATTGTGTATAAGTCAAAGATATTAAGATGAATGCTTTAGTGGAAACTCAGGTCATTCAATGCAGAATGGCCAAATCCTTTTATTCATAACCTTACATGACACTAACATCAATCGCAAATTGAAATGGAGATGAAGGTTTTAAAAGAACTCCAAAAGGATCTACCATACTATGCACTATGATAAATTCCTCCTTGTATCTACATGATTCCTCAGTATTGCCATTCTATCTCGAATGCTGTTTCTATTTATACATCTGCCTTATTCAGATTTCCTCCGCTCTTTTATCACCCTAAAAAGTTTTGTTTTCCTATCTCTCCATTTTACTTTCTCCATCCTTAGTCATGAATACATCTCAAAACCCTCCAAATTTTCTTTGTTGAGAACCAAGTTTTGGATCATACAATGCCATGATGTGCATGAGAGTTATCACTAGTCCATTCACTACATAAGTATGCAAAATTACTCAAAAATACTTACAATATATGCTCTGCTTTTCAGTGCCATTTCTTCTTCTAATGTTCATACTAACTGTTGGGGGGCTATGAGTAATAGGAAAGCCACGTCATCACTACTTTAATCTGAAGTTTGGTCGACTTATGAAAGCTTAAATTATCTTCATAATATCAATCTGAAGTAAAAAGTTCATCTACTCTATCCATTTTTCTCTATGATACATATAACCTTAAGTAAATTTCTAGTGCTTAAAACTTATTCCCTCCAACCATCTTACATATGTATTTGGTTTAGTCCTTCTAATTATCAATAATACCATTACTTTTCATTTCTTTTTCCGTAGCTTCCCATGCTACATAAAAAGGACCATTGAAGTTACTGAAAATCAGTGGGTTTTGCATTAATTGCATTTTAATTAATCAAAAAATGAATTTATCAAGATTCATAAAATGCCCTTCAAGTTTCAGAATTACAGAGAAAGAGAGCTGTGCCATAACTTGATGTCAACCATCAAAGGTTGTGATTGAAGATTCCAAATTGATTTAACAGTTTTGTTCCAGATGATGACCAAACTGATGATTCATTACCCTAGAGTCATTCATAAATTTAGCTGATGCAAATTAAATGGTTCTCAACAAATATGTAACGGAATAACGACAGGAGTAAGATGAAAAAAGATTTTTCAATACCTATTCATATATGTATTCACTATTGTCTTAAATTTTCAAAAGTTATTGTTTGTATTTATTACCCTAAAGAATTACAAACTATACTTATAGATCACTTTGGTGAGAAAAATTCACAAAACCAGATGCTGATGGAATCAGGCAAAATCACAATAAACATCATAATATTATAAATAAAAAATATTATAGTGTAATTTTAAAAATCTCCAGCAAAGTACATATTTCTGGAGAAGTTCAGGGTAATTTCCTAAGACACACAACCGTTGAAAGTCCCTTTACTTTATATCATATTTTGGAATAAATTATTCCTAGAACCCATGTGAAAGGTTACTCAAAAATTCAACCTCATTGAGATACATGGAAAGGATACTGGCCTAATTGAAGTAACTATTTAAGTGAATATGTAATATATAAAACACTATTGAATAAGATAATGGGCAGAGTCACCTTGTAGTAATTTGAATATAATAAAGATAAATGTTTACCTATGATGATTTCTGTGAACGCAATTAAAATGATTACCATTAAAAAATCTTACAGCAACTTGTTACACTAATTTCACATAGTTATGTAAAAATAAAAAAGGTGAACAATATATTCATCTATATTAGTTTTGAAAAGGAGAATGCTATACTAATGTTAATAAGAAGTTAATCCAATACGATGATTATTATGGGATTGATTTGGAAGAAAATTAATATTAAATTTAATGCAGAAGATATTCTAAATATACAGTGAGAAAATCATTACAACCATATCTTCTTGATCTTTTTGCTTGACAATCCTGAAGAGGATATATTCAAATAAAATGTATATAATGTACATATGCTTAAAGTTTTCCAAGAGAAATTTTGAATGAATTTTTAAGCAGTTGGCCCATATATATAAGAATTAGGTAGGTACATATATAAATATTAATTCATCAACCATGGTTATTAACACAAATTTAAGCTTGGGAAATGAAAACAGAAATTAAAATCATTACAAATGTTTATAAATGCTGTATTTCAGACCATTAATGGCAATTCTTGTAACACAATGAATCAAATTACAAAGGTAAGTATGCCTGCTGGTCCATTTGTTTTGTTGTATACATATGTTTGTGTCCCCCATTATATTTTTATACAAAATAATTTTAAGGGGATCAGCATTAATTACATGGTATCTTGTTTTGGTTTATATAACACTGGTATCAAATGTATGATAAATAAGCATGAAAACACTACAGTTGCCACACCAATGGTTGCCTTGTCATATTTAAAAAATAAATATTAATTCCATTAAATGAGAATTGAGACTCAGAAAACTTCCAATCAAATGGAAACAATCAAATAAAAGGTGTTTTCACAAAATACAGGTATGACACTTACACCTCTGTGATTGGTTCCTATATTTGTATCCAGAATCACCAAAAAAGGTGATTATAGTTTCTATATTAGGTAACTAGGAAAGTTTTAACAAAATATATCTTACTCTCAGCAGTTTGTTTGCAAAATGACAAATCCATGCATACACACGTGTATTATTTAAATAATGATTATGAGGTAAAGTATCATTGGGATCTGTTGAATATGAGCTAACCAATTGTTGTTGAGCAGGGGGTATGGATGCTTTTAGATTACTTACCAATTCTTTTACATTTTATTGTGCTTGACATGATACTTGTTATTTTATGATTTGAATTTCAACCAAACAATTAGTTTTCTAATAGTGGTAGCATTAAAATCTGTTTTATAATCTTATGATTGAATTGATTTGCCCATTAAGGCAGCTATAATGAGGATCCATTTGCATTGTTATTAAATGATCATTCCAAAATAAGAGTTGATTATTGTGGTACAGGGACTGGATTTAAGGCGAAAACTATACTATTTTCAATTTGTTCCAGATGCCGCAATTAATATCAATTGGTTGACATTATCTTCAATTACCCCGACCATAGGAGTGCTCAAGCCATCTCATTCCAGTTCCACCAATATGACCATCTTATGAATATTCGGTAACATGAGATTTTCTTCCAATGAAAGCAAAACCTGGCCAAAATTACTGGCTTATCCTTGGTCATGTGTTATATTTTATCAGTGAATGTCCTCCAATGTTTTACAAATTGATACACACTATGTTAACATTGTGATAAATTCTACTACTCATATCACATGGAATTCACTTCTATTCCTTAACCTGATTCCATGGTCTTTATACAAGTGACCATCACAAGAAGTGAAGGATGTTCACATGGAGCAGAATTAATGGCAGTTTCTCATTTGCCATCATAAACTGTTGATAAAATATTTGTTGACAATAGGAGAGGAAGCTTTGATAAAATATTTAAGTTGACAATAGGAGAAAATGTACAAAAGTATTAACAAAGTGCTTTCACTCAACTGATGAGGAAACTTGTTTTCTTATTGTTATAAAATAACTGTCATTACTCTTTCTCCAAGCTTGTAAATATGATAACAGTATAAAATAATGACACTACAGAAAACTTAAATCACCTGAATATGATTGCCCTCAATATTAGAAACACTGTGAGGAACTGTGTCACTCTATGCAGCCAGTAAAGCCTGAAAGAAAATAAGTTTCTAAATTAATCAAAATGCTCAACAGATTTATTTCAACAGAGCTATTTCCTTTCTAAGTAAAAAGAGCCACATGCCAATTCTAAATAGAAAATCAGACTTCCTAAGAGAGATTCTCAGCTTAGTTTTTCTCAAACGTTTTTTGTTGGAATCAGCAGTTTTGAAACATATTTATTTGTCATTTTATTAAGTCCTATCCCTTTCCTTATTTCCTATGCTTATAAAATGGAAATACCGTCATTCTGTCTAAAGTTAGATAGGGGGGGGGAGGGGTGAAGTTGGACGTCGAGCAAAGACTTTAAAAAAATGCTAGGAATCATAACTTTTCCCACAATGTCAACCAAAGGTTCATGATCGCATAGCATAAACTGTATATAAATCTATATTTTGAATGCAATGTCAGTTTTTCCTCACTCCGTCTTGAGTCGGACAATGTATTAACATTTCCTCGTCTGAAGTTGGACAGTGAGGTGCTGCCTGGTGTATCTATCTACCTAACTACTCTCAAATTCATAGTAGATGTGGTCATGTATAGAATAGGAATTGGTAGGTGTTGATAGTGGTGCATTAACCTAAAGTTGAAAAAAAACACTGGAGGAAGTAAGTGCAAAGAAATTGTCAATAAGTGGTGCTTCAAGAAATACTTTACACCAAAATCAATGCTTTTGGATCATTTTCGAGGAAAATAACCAGGAAAACATGGTGCTCAGCCACTGTTTAATGAAGTGAAGGAGGCAATAATCAGTGCTCATTTTAATAAGTGTCAGAATGGGGTTTTCCATTTATGAAGTTTGACCTACGTATATTGGCGAAGCAATTTTTGGAAAAATATGAACATACAGAGTCATGATTTAAGAACAATTTGTCTGGAGAATAATGGGTGAAAGGATTTCTTTCCAGGTATGCTGAACTTTCTTTGCGCATGTGCAGAAATATACCTATAAGAAGGTCTAAGGTAAGGCAGTGGTGGCTGTACAAATGATGAAGAAAAATGTTTTGCTAATTACTTCCTTCGCAAATTCAGATTTATTTTTTAGATTGAGGTTGAACAATGCAAACAATATTTTGAATGGCTTGGAAAAATTATTGACGGGATCCCTCCACCCAACATCCTCAATTATGATGAAACAGATCTGGGTGATGACCCAGGTGTAAAAGTGAGCATTTTCAAGAGAGGAACAAATATCTGGAGAGAGTGCTTAATAGGTCTAAATCTTCCACTTCAACTATGTTTTCTGGTATAGCAGATGGACAAACTCTACCAGTATATGTGGTGCACAAATCTGAATAAATATGGGACACTTGGAGGCCCTAACAGTGCTAGATATAACAGGTCAACTTCGGGATGGTTTGATGAAATTACATTCTGTGATTGGTTTTCAACAATTGTGATTCAATGGGCAAATAAACTTGCTGGAACAAAAGTGGTTATAGTTGATAATTTATCAAGTCATTTTTGTGAAGAGGTAATAAGAATGTGCGAAGACAATGATATTGAATTAGTGTATCTTCCCCCAATGCTATTCATCTCTTTCAGTCATTGGGTGTGGCATTTTTTCGGCCACTGAAAATGGCTTGGAGGGATATTTTAATAGAATGGAGAGTGATGAAGAATTAATATGGAATTGAGAAAAAGTATCACATCAGCTGATGTAATAAGCTCACAAACAGAGGATTATGTCCAAGCACATGGAGAATTAAAAGAAAAAGAATAATGAGGAAGAAAAAGGTGCAGGACCTAGAATCAGATGACTCACCTTCAGAAAACTTCTTTCGTTAAAAGATTCTTCAGATGAGTGGACAGAGGAGCAACTGGAAGACACTAGCAAATGTAGGATCAAGGATCCAAAGGAAGGGATTTGGGTGTTAGTCAAATTTTCAACCAAGGAAGTGTTTGATTGTATGTATCATGCGTGGAAGAAGTTATGGAGAATGGATTGGACATTCGATGTGCTAGGAGAATGGGAAAATGTTTAAATGGCAAGTGACCAATGATAATTGTTTTGTAGACTTAGACAAAATAGAACAACAGCTTGATCAACTTGATTTTCTTCAAAATAAAGAAGAGCGGAAAATTTTTATTTTAATATTGACTTTCAGAGTTACAATGTATGTTAACATACCTAGGTAGAATATTCCTACCAAATAAAAATTTAATTGTTTCATTGGGCATACCTAATTTCATTCATTAGATGTCAAAGCAGCATCTGACCTCTCCACAACAATATGTACACACTCAATGACCTTCATCTCGAAGAAAGTGCAAGTAGAAATCACTTTGTAAAGTTTCAAGTGTCCGAATGATAGCTATTCTACAATAGTAAATTCTACAATAATCAAATGACTGTCTGATTCGACATTAGAAAACAGGGTGAAGTTGGACACATAAAATTATTTTTTTTCAGAAAAGAAAAAAAAATTATATGGCTGAAAAATTTTGTTTTTAGCCATTATGACTGAAAAAATTTCAAAAATTATGGCATTTTTGTATACGATAAAAGATGTTGAACTACAAAGTAAAAATAATCAATATGTATTTTTATAACTAAGATCATGAGATAAAAATTATCCACAAAAGTGTCTGACTTCAGACCGGATGACTGTAGGTGATATCAGATTAGGCATGAGTAAACTGAAAGAGAGTGCAGCATGTTCAAAGACCAGTTGTATCTGATTCTTGATTGGTTTTAGTGAGTGCTACCAATATAATTTGCTCATTTGTTAGTAAGATTCATAATCATTGCCCAATACCAAAATAAAAAACCATAATTCTAACAACATTTTCAAGTATTAAAAACATGTGCATCAGAAATGACATCCATCTTGGAACAACATCATAGTACTAATTCACCAATGAAAATCAAAGTTTACACCAGGTTTTCCAAATTTAATATTTGATTAGAGATATTGGAAGATAAACCACATAGCAGGAGGCCTGAAATGGTTTAAAATGAAGACACTGTTGGAAAAGCATCATATGTAATTGGTTGTTGATTAACGGATAACAGGATTGGATGAGAGTATAAGCCCATGTGATTGTGAGTGAATATTTGAAGACAAGGCAGGTTTGATGCTGAAGACCTGCTTTGTGAAAGTTCTCAGATCCCAGCATAACTCAAAAGGTAGTTATGGATCGAACCTTCTACATCAAGATGAAGATAATTTAAACTGAGCCAACTCCTAACCAAGGAATATCAAATTATTATGACAAATCGAAAAGAAAAGTGATCCTCATTTCATTCTATGGTACTGAGGGACAGTGGTTTCTGCACCACGATAATGAAGCTTGTCACATATTCAATCTTGTACAGTAATTTCTCAATGATAAAAATGTTCTTGTCATCTCTCAAATACGATATTCACTGGATATCTCTCTATATGACTTTTGGTGGTTCCCTAAATTAGCCCATTTGCACTCATATGCATATTGGTACACCCACCAGAGCTGATAAGAGCAGGCCAGAAGTACAGCAAGCATCCTGGTATGCATTGTGCTACTTATTGGTTGATTTTGCAGTTATTATTTCTTTCTAACTTCTTTGTCCAGTTGCATTACAGTAGCTGCCATCTAATGACTTATGGAAAAGTTTTTATATCTATGACCCTAGAAAATATCTTTCCTAAATTGTAGATTTCAGTCGCATGAAAATGGGCAGCAGTGAACCTACAGTGAAAGTTCTACTAATGAATTTATTAGTTAATTACATTATATTAATATCCCTGATAATGATAGATGAAGCAGTGAAGATGATGTAATCTTTTCATACATTTGAGACAATGACTTTTACTATAAGAGAAAATGTGAATAAAATGAAAGTGTTTCAGGAAATGAAAATAAAAAGGAGTCTAATGTTGACCTCTTTTTTTGGGTTTTGTGTTTGAATTTTATAATTACACTATATTCAATAGCAGGTATTTCTAAACAATATTTCAAAATTTGGTTAAAACCTAATAACATGGTGTATCAAAAGACTTTTTTTTAAAAACAATTTATGTTATAATCAAAAATTATTTTGTTATTTACCTGAAAAGTCATAAGTATCACAAATTTAAGTCTGAAACATCTCTTGCATTATTCTATGTCTCACTATTATATTTTAATGTCACCATTTTAGGAACTAAGAAAGGATATCTTAAATGTAGAATCACCTATGTCAGAATTCCCTGTGATGCTAATACTGAAAGATTAGCAGAAAAAAAGAATGACTATGCAAACTTTGCAATAATTTTTTACTAATTTTGATACTATATTAGTTCTATGACAAAATTATTACTTTGTAGGACTCTGTTAATTACTTAGGTGATAGAAGCTGAATAATAAGACCCAAAGCCACTGGAGAAAATCACTAATACATTTAATGTAATTATAATGTAAATTATAACTATGTACTTCAAAAATCTTAAAAATAGTTCACATGACATCCCTGATAATGTCTGGTTGTATTTATTCTTATTTTTTTAGAATTATATTATGATTTCAATAATATTGCTCACACAAAATCTCCAAAAGGTCATTAAAACTGAAAAGGGCTTACCTGTTTAGTTTCCTGCGAGATTTTGGTATTGTTTCTGGTTGGTCCTTCAAAACAAACCTCCTAATACCAAGGACATAGCTGCGGACATAACTATCCCAATCAAGACCAGTTATGTCAATTGGGAAGGTTTTAGAATCTTCACATGGCAAGCAACAATGAATACTTTGCATTCCATTTCCTCCGAAGTCCCACTCGTGAAGAGAAAAAAATTCTCCAGTCTTCGCTGCCATTTGGAACTTTCGACAAATTTTGACCATTCTAAAAAAAATAAGTTTCTGGGTAATCTCATAGCAATATCAATAAAAATTCCACTTAAGGATATTTTTATAAATGAAATCATGTAATATATGTCAACAAACAATCCAAGAGTTATTTTTTAAAGAATTAGCATAAAAGTGAGATGTAATTTATAAAATACAGAAGATATACAAGTAAAATGGAGTAGTATATGAAATCCTTATAAAATGATTTAAGTGAATTTAAATTCCCCAAAAAAATATAATGAATAACTTTTATTTGTTGCTGCTGAGTTCAAAGAAGACTCCATGCCATAACAACATACGTACTACTTTGTCGAGCCTTTAATTATCTAAGAAAACCCACTCTTAAAATTTTTCCAACTGTGATCAGGGAGATAAAAGGGTGACCTCTGGTCAATTTCAAAAACCCTAAAACAACCATCACAGAGTAAGTCTCTACATGTTCAGAACATCAATATGGTATTAAAAACATGAACAGGAAGTCAACTTCATGACTCCTTTATGATTTTGAGACTGTCCACACAATCTATACAATTAAAAAACTAAGAGAAATACTGATCAACAACTTTATGATCCTGAGCTCATTCTCAGTGAAACCTATTTTTAATGCCAGCTAGGTTAGCCAGGGGATAGCAAGCTTGCCAACTAGTGAAAGGTAGCAGGTTCGAGTTCCCCATAAGCATGAGTGTTGTGTTGGTCTATAGTTTTTTTTTAAGTTTTTTACATTGATTAGAAGATGTGATAAAAACTATAGTGATCAATGCAACACTGTTTTCCTACATTTCTATTTAGGTAATACCATATTTACCTGATTATAAGACCAATTGAACATAGGATTCCCCCCCTTTCCCTGAGACTAAATTTCGAAAAAACCCTAGTTTTATTTTATGGTAAATATGGTGTTACAAAAATGTATAATAGATGTTTGATTTACTTATGTACACAATAAAAGCATAATCCTGATTTTAAACAATACATAGAGACCTGAATTGTCAGGGTTTTACAAAATCAAATTATTTAATTTCGATAAACTGGCTAATTTTGATATAAGCACTAAGAACTTGTGATGCAGCATCGTAATAAAATACTGTACTCTTGGCCCTTATATCTATTGTCACTACAAAGTGATGCATATATTTTTGTTATTTATAGATTATTTATGCATTTATTCAATAATTTCATATAAAACATTTAATTATCACAAGCTCAAATGAATTGGCAATGTATTATCAGTACTTTGTAATGATCTGGAAAAACCCCAAAACCGGGGCCACTTTTTGTGTCATCATCACGTTTCTGTAACTGAAAAATATTTTTTTTCTGAAATTCTTGTGACAAGATGCTTAAATATAGCACAAGGAATAATAATATCTTAAATTATAACACAACATTTTTTCTCACGGAATAGTGCCAGTCTAGTAAGAAAGTGGCAAATTCTTCCATTTTGATGAGGAAGATTCATTTTTTTCATAAATGTTTGTATTTTAAAGTGCACGCATAACATGCATGGCCATATTTTGCAATTATAACACTCAAAATCAACATTCGTTTTTAATTACACAGTTTTCTCTAGTGCCTTAATAATGGTTGGTTCTTCGATGTATTTCCTTTAATTTTTAACTAACCTAAACTGTGCATTAAATTCTGCTGAACAACATGTGCCAATGTGACAATGCCACTAGCAGGAAGTCCAAAAGACAGCTTGTAAATCAAAATAGCGGACAAGGTTCCTACCCTCACAGCTATCATTCCTATGCTTCCTATCTCAAGGTCTGTGCCTTCTTCGTGAGCGTAGTATTTGTCCTAAACAAGTACACTGTATCCCACGATTGAACAATATATTGACAGAAGTTAAAGTAAAATAATAATGTAAACTACTAAAATTCCAGGCAGTAATTCTGCAATAGTGTATGAAATTACTTTGAATTTAACTAAAAACTGATATTAAAAAGATTCTTCTGGATTTTGCTGAAGTTTCATTAACTTCTGCCATTTTGTTTCTTAAAACAAATTAATACTTCTTCCAGGAAACCAAAACAGCCTTACATAAAATCGTTATTTAAAGTTTACGTAATTTTAAATAGTGAAGCCATAAAAAAATACATGAAAGACGGGCCAGAATTGTTGCAGTGATAAAATTGAATTTTTTCATAATATCGGTATAGGTAAAATCATGATTCTACTGTATAAGATGACTCAAATATAAGACGACCCCCACATTTTTCTGAGGCTATATTTGGAAAAAATCCTCATCTTATATTCGGGTAAATGCAGTATGTCTAAAAACAAATTTTTTTTAATATTAACCAAAATTTCATAAATTCAGAAGGAAGCAAAACTTAACTAAGCCTAATTCTCTTAACATCTCTGCTGCGTGTACCTCATTTATTTGCGGGAGAAAAGTGACCGCGGCACTCTTTCTTTCTATTTCCTATAAAGGTTTATTAGGTGGCGGACCTGGGACGACCCTTAATAACTGCTTAACCCAGTTCCCTCCAAGGAGGGGTAGTGGGGTTATGATTGACTATAGTCAAAATATTTCACTCAGGAATATATCAAAAAATGTATTCCATATTTATTTTCATTAATAGTTTCTGACTAATTTTGTACCAAAAAGTACATAAATGCTTTAATTTATAACTAGCATTCTACTGAAACTCTTCGACAACTAAGGGAAATGACGAGGGTGGGTCAGAAAACAATTTCTCAAATCTTGGCAAGTGGAATGTATTCGTCAAACTCGCCTGAGGGTCGTGAACCATCATAAATGGCACTCCATAGGGGTGCCTATTCCGGAACAATAGGAAAGTGTGACAGCTCGAACCTTTTTGGAAAGGACGGGCCATAAAATTTGGAGAGGGTCTACGGAGGGTAAGAAGGCGGTGGTCACACGCACATGAACGTATTCACCGCAGTCTGCGTGCCAAAACATTAATCAACGTATCACACAGCCTAGGCGTAAAAATGTACAACTTCTGAAATATTGTTAATTTAGTCTAAACACTTACATTGGTTTTGCACCTTGTATTCTCAAGACAATGTCAATGAGATATGCTGGCAACAAATGGAGTAGATATTCACAAAAAATATGTATCACTCTGTTTGTGCGGAAAGTAAATCCTGGATACCATTGAACATATTTTGTTGGAGAGTGCATAACATGTTTCAAAGTAAGACGGCCATATTGGTCCCAATGGATAGGGTTGCCTCCACCTGATGAGGTGCAGTTGTATACTTTAACAGAGGATGAAGGCTGAATTACTCCATTATTTGGCTCCACTTCATATCCTACATTGTTATTCTTTGGTCTGAAAAGTAAATTTGAAAACAGTGGATTTTATAATATCATTTACTTAATACTTTCAACAAATGTTTGCTTTAGGAACACATTAGGCACTCCAAGCTATTAAAAATATCCACTGCAATAAAAGTAATTTTTCTGTAGATTTTAAAAATTACTTCTATTATTTGAAAATAAGATTTTCAAAGCTTAACAAGTTGATTTGCAAAACAGTGATCTGAAATACAATAATGGCCAATAATATGATCATAAAATAGTAAAATGTTGAAAGTGGATCTAACAACTCCTTGTGGAGTTTCTTTGAGCATTGTTCAAAAAACAAATTATGTAATGCCATAGCTTATTTTCTCGGACACCAAAGATCACCTGGGCACTAACTTGACAAAGGACACCAAGACTTTTTATTTTTTCCTTAATTTGTGTGTTTTTCAGTTATTACAGATGTTATTTTTCACTGTCCAGCTTACCTGAGTGGGAAGTGAGCCTGTTATATAGGTAACACTAGGATCAATGCCCACACAGGGAATGAATATAGTTTGTCTCAAATTATTTTTACTGAATAGTTAGCATCAGCAAGGGGATGCAGCCTTAAGTGCTAAAACAACATAGCAAATCCAGAATAATGGAAAAAGCTTAGGATGAAAAAAAAATAATATCATTTTTCAAACCTTAATTATGCATAGAATTAGATTGATATAATGATAATCTCAGCTGGTTGGAAGCATGAATTGTTGACGAGAGATTTATATTAAGCTAGAGCTTGAGCTCTGTTGTTATAATATGGAGTTCATCAAAAACATACCTCAATAGGCAGATTACTCATCACAATTCATTATACAATTCTAAAATCAAGAATGGGGCTTAGAAAAGGCAGAAATAGTAATAAGATATAATAACGTAACTTAATTTGCTTTCAAACAACCTATGGTCTTCATTCCTGATAATGATAAGACCAGTGCAATTGTAAATGGATATCTGTAAGATATTAGTATGGCTCTTGAAATTATAACAGTTAATTTGAAATCAAAAATATTCTTGCACTATAAAAAATGTGCAAATATTGGTAGTAATTTGAATTATTCTGCCACCATTATAATAAGCAATTTCATACTTGATGTGAAGAAATATGACTGTCATGATTTGCAACGTTGAATTAAATACACTAAAACAAGCTTTAAAAATCTCTCTAGTTTTTTATTCCGCATAAGTATTAACTAAAATAAGTTGTCTCTCATTAAATCCAACATATTTCTTTGGTCTTTGGGTCAACTTTCTAGTAATTAGTTATGATAAAATGTAACACACTGCTTTCATTAAAAATACAAATTTAGATGTGACTTTCAAAGACCATGTTTTTTTCAATATTGAACAAACAATTAATGGTTCTGTTCATTTTAAGCTTTAAAATGAGATTAAAATTTTTCTGATAACATTTCAGCTTTCCCCTGTTTTCATTCCAAAAATTTATTTTTGCATTTTAATTGGTAAAATTTTCACATCTTGGGATTCCTGGCTTGGTTAACAGTCACCGAACTGTTATATTTCTGTAAACATTTCACTAATGAGTCAGATTATTCCAAAAGCTTATTACTTATATAAATGTGTAATGCAGAAATATTTCACAAATTCAAAACAGAAATGGGTAGTCATTTTTAATATTGGTTCTTATAATAAATTTGATTAGACTTTCAATTAAGGCAAAGTAACCAAATAACATAACTTCTATGGCCATAAACAAGGGATGCTCAATAAAGTGATCAATAAGTTTTTACTTTCATATTTACATTGAAAAATGTAATTTTGTTATATTGATACCTTGTTATATATACTGATTACCATGTTTACTGCTAGGCCATAATTACAGATTATTCCCCCAAGCAAAACATATCCAGACCATTTAAAGTTGATAAATTGTCAGCAACAAACTGTGTTGCTACCCACCCATCTAAGCAATTTGAGAGAACATTGTCATAGGCAGCACTGAACCTGTTATTGTGTTATTAGTAACCAAGTTTCAATTGCAATTGTCTTTGATTTGACTCTATTGCTGTATAAGAACACACAATTAGGTAACACAACAAACAATATGGCCATCCTTCAGTTCTTACAAATGGTGGTTAACACAGCTCTCACAATGTACAATGAATTCATCCACAATCAATTGAAGTATGGAATTGCTGTATGGGGGCATCTTATCACTTCATTCACCTCTTTAGGCTACAAAAATGGGCTCTAAGGCTATTAGGAAAAGTTCCAAAATCAACCAGTTGCAGGCCTTATGTTCGAAATTCGACATTCATACCCTTCCCTGCCTGTATATTTTCTATACCATTATTTTCTTACAGCAAAATAAATCTCAGCTTAATCTGAAAACCAATTCAGATGTTCATTTGTGTAACATGAGATAATGCAAAAATTTAAGAGCAGTTACATGCAACTCATCCATGTTTTCAAAGAACCTTGGGTACTATGCGGGTGTCAAATTCTAAGGGAAATAGATAAACTTTCATTGTTCAAATCCCAACTTCATCAATTTTTATAAAAGCATCTATGCTCCACAGTTTATGAATTCTTGTCTCTTTCTCTTTGGAAATGACTTTCTTTTTTAATATTTTTATTGTTTTATGTAGAGCACCGGTTATGTCTGTCCATTGTAATGTATAATTGACTTATTCACTACATATATTGCATGTCCTGTGAATCAATAAAATATGATTATTATTATTCAATACTTAATGAATGAGAAAGATTATAAAAAAATGCTGTGATGTAGTGCAATGTCTTCTTGTGGTCCTAGTTAACAATGTGATTGAAGAATGTGAATTTGATATTTTCACTGGTGAATCCTTTTTTATTTTGCCAATCTTATCCTACAAAGCATTAAGCATTTTTTCTGTCAAATCAATAGCTTTACTACATTGTGAAATAGTTTCCAAGGGGCTGGTTTGGAATCTATCTGATATTTGGCCACCATTTCAGGCATTTTCACTGTGCTGCTTGCTTAAATCATAAAATATTTCTTTTTTCCCAACAAGTGAAGATGTGTGAGATACCAAAAATTTAAAGTTTTATGTTAACGAAAAAGCTTTATCATCACCACACAGTATGAAAAGCTCAAGAAAATAATTGAGTTACAAATGAGTAGAATGAAAACAATTATCAAATAGGTAGAAATTTGTTGATCTTGCATGAGACTGACAGATAAATTAATACTCTTCTAAAACCAAATTAAAAATTGGGTAAATAAAAAATTGTCAAGATTTTTGCCAGGTGTACAATAGCTATTACAATAGCCATCAAGGAAATCCAACTAACTAAAAAATTTACCATGATGAAAGTAATAATTTACCTTTGGGTGGCAGTATGCCAAGCCACAGTAATGAGGGTATTTACCACCACGTCAACTGGAATGAGGTCAACAATTAGTTTTTCATCACATATTATGCTCCGGATTGTCCCTCTGCCAATTTCCATCATTATTCCAGATATTCCACAAACATTATCCACCCATCCCGGAAATGGTTCTTTCCATGCAGCAGTGACTAAAAAATAAAAAATATATATATTTAATGTACCCCCAGAGAAATTTAATGATAGCTACTACTTCATGGCTGACTTCCGTCATAACATAACTGATATTTTAATGAAGAATTGTCTATTTTCAATTTCACAAATAAATTACAAAAGCTAACATAGAGCGATTAGAGAAGCTTTTGCTGAAATAAATCCAAAAAAGACAGGGAAAGAGTATGGAAGGGGTACTCAGAGGCAATGGGTTGTTGAAGGTTGTAATGGAGGGTAGAATGTTGGGTAAGCGGGGTAGGGTTAGGAAGAGAGCAGGGATTTTGGATTAAATGATGGGGTGGATAGTATGTAGGTTTGAAGAGGAATTAAAGTTAGATGTTACAAGGTCAACCTATGTTAACCAGTAGAGAATCATCAACATAACATTCTGACCAAAGAAGGCACTTCTTGAGTGGCAGTGGCCTTCTTTTTAAACTGGTTTATATGAATTAGTGCCATTTTGAAACATTTAGAGCAGTCAAGGAAAAATTTAATTATATAACCAAAAGTTTCCTTAATATGCTAAATATTAATTAAATTGTTCATCAATATGCATATTTTATAAAAGCTCATATTTTAAATAACCTGACAACTACAAATTACCATAAAAAATTATCTTTAACCCTTTCGCGCTGGGACAATTCTCTGAGAAATGGTTACCGTATGACTGAGCTCTTCAAAATATCTTATTCGCCCGGGTATGGAGCATCTTGGTCCAGGCATAGGAATTTACCCTTTTCAGACCCATCTCCATAGGAGGCCTGACTCTTTCCTCTACCTGGTAATTAGGCGGACGCGACCCTCCACCCCTTCGGCTTATCCCATCTCAGCATTAGTCCGTGGTCAGTATTATTTTATTCCAGTGTTTATTCTAAAATCATAAATTTTGTATTATTAACTAATTTGTGTTCTCAAATGGTTATCTTTTGATTCTCTCTCAAAATCCATTTTAAATATGAAATTCTATTGCCATTATTAACGATTTTAGTATATTATCTTACAAAATATGCGATCTCGCCAAGAAGTTTTCCAAGCCAAGTTTTTCTAAAAAACAACGTTAATATTAACACTAACTCTTCATTTAAAATTGGGATATGGTCTAAAAACAAATTAGAATCATTTCAGCAGCTATATTTATAACAAAATTAACAAATAATTTTTTAGGAAAACAACTGATTAACAATATGATGACCGCCGACTACCTGCTAGGAGAGGGACGGAAAAAGGTCCGAGGGACATGTAAAGGAGTCCCTTTGACCGGAAAAGGGTTTGAGTCCCACAGAGTTGTACTAGCCCATGCCACAGTCAAGTCCGACGCACCAGTGCGTCTTTCGGTCGTCTGCGTAGAAAAATCTCCGATGCACGGGTGCATCTTTCGGCGTGAAAGGGTTAAAGGTAATAAGTCTATGGCTAACAAGCTCACATTGCTAGAATAAATGTAGAAGTGTACATCTAAGTATGTACATAGTATTAGATATCATCTCAAAATTATTCGGCCTTTATTCTCAATGTATGCTGTGTACATTTTGATTTAATTACTACAGCTAATATCACTCTATATTCCAACTAAAGTATTCAATGACTCCATTTCAATACAAAAAGTTAAGGATAATGTAAATTTCTCATAATAATTATACCTGTAATTGTTTGAATGCCCACACCAAAAGTTGTATATTTAAAACTAAGTTAAATTTCATTTGACATGTCAAATGAAATTTAACTATTTTTTATTTAATTTAATTAAAATTTAATTAATCATTGAGTAATTCTCAATATCAAATTATAAATGCAAATGACATGTTATAATAAAAACTATTATTTTGAAATTCATTAAAGAGGCCAGGACAGAGTCTCAAATTTTCAGCATGTCACCTTTTTATGTCTGAAAAATTAGTCAAGGTCATTAAACAAGATCAATAAATGGAACTCTCTTTAATGAAGCTTTGACATATAATTAAATAGTTGATGACCCAGGAAATTTTTGCTTATACATAAATATATCAAAGAATAGAACTTTAACAAGAGGTGATAAAAACCACCCTATGAGTACATGAGTAGATAATTATAACTTTTTATTTATTTATGATGAAAGACATGAAAGCATATTGAAAATGGTAATTGAAGGATCCATTTAGGAAAAAAGTACAGCTGAAAGCCAAGGTGATCGTACATTTAACAGATTATGAAGGATATGGGTAGTGAAACATGAAATAATGAAGGAAAAAGCACAATGATGACAAAGCTGGGAAGTTGCTGGTAACCAACCATTGAATTAAGGACTAAAGAAGAAGAATGATATATGTATATGGATAATACATTTCCTCATTTCCACTTAAGTTTCCAAAATATGTCCAACTTTTTGCATAAAGGACTAGAACCATGTGCTATGTTTACTATAAAGAGATGTTCTGTTACTGTGTGGTTTAGAAAACTGTTTGAATGATCACCATTAGATTTTCATATAGGTACTCGATCATGAGGTACATAATGAAATGGTATGAAATTTGAATAAGTATATTTTACTTTCCATGTCACTGGCCATACATCATCACTTGAGGTAATGTATACGCACAATTTTTTATGAAAAGTCTAAGAATTTCCATAATGTTAGTACTTGCTCTTCTATTTTAACAAAATACTAAGTCAAATGATATTCTTTACTATAGATAAACAAGTATTAATAAGAGATGTAGAGTATGAGATTTTTGCAAAAAAATAAAGTTAGGTTTTATTAAGAATGATTATAGAAGTTAATGGTAAAACATCTCATCATCAAGATAAATTATTCACCATTAATATAAAAAAATCTGAAGTTATGGATAAAAAAGTTGTATTGTGCAATATCAGTTGAATGATTGAGATACAGCAGGAAGCATGAAATGCCATCAACAGTATTCGATTTAAATTTTTTGATAGATAACTTATAAATAATTATCTGTAACAGTTAACTGCACCACAACACTGTTATCAGTCAGCAGAAAAGAGAAAGGTATTTACTGCTTCAAGGAAATTTTTTAATACTTGTCAGAAGCTTAAAGGAAAGAAAAGCAAGATTTAAGATAATTCAGCAGCTACAGCCCTCTCACCAATTGATGGACGTACTATTGCTGATGGAAGACCTTGTGCTTCCTCAGCCACTATGGTCTCAGCCAATGCTTTGGTAAAAGTGTATGTGTTAGGATGGCCTCCAATGAACCTAAAGGGTGGAAACACAATAAAAATATATTAGGACAAAACTAAAAATACAACCAAAAGTAAATTATCATACCAATTATGCTTAAGACATAATTTAATAGTAAGAGCAAATATAATTCCACTACCCCACAGGCCTTTACAACAAACAGGTCATTCATAATAAACAATATAACAATAAAACAGAAGGGATACATTATATTAACAAATTATAAAATATTTTTCTTTCTGAATCTAATTCTTTCTGAACTTAATTCTTTCCAAATCTAAAACATACTTAAACCATAAAAGTATGTATCTGATATAAATATTTCATGGCATGTATTATGCAGTAATAAGATTCTTCTAGAAGAGACCTCATGTAATTATATAGGTATATTATCAGTTTCAAATACAACAAACTGTGACTCATAATAATGATTTTACATGTTCTTGTATAAATGGTCACTTGAATTTTATTATTTTCTCCCTATGATAGATACTTCTTACCTGCCACCTTTTCATCTAAAATACACACTTTGCCCATTATGCATTCCTAGGGAAAAAGTTATTGATGTGCTTTTTTCTACCACAATAATATTTTTTAATGAGAAATCATCACTGAAATTTCAACCATTATGAGGTTATACATATTTCAGTTTCCTCACTGAAGAAGGAGAAAAGCTGCATGGGCAAAAGAGAAAATTTCCATGTGAAATGTAGTTCATTAAATATGACTTCTAACAAATCACATAAATAATAAATCTAAAGATCTCATTTGTGTACACTTCATCTAAAGATGGGTTGATTCCTATCTTTTTTTGGTTTCTTGGTATTGATTATCTTCTCATTGGGTTCTCAGTTCTTGATATGTGGTTAATGGAACTTTAATTTATTATCCTTTAAAACATACTTAACTGAACTGTTACAAGAGCTCATATTTAGGGTATTTTCAGGTGTTACTTTGTGGAAGCGATTCATATTAAAGATGAAAACACTTGGTTTTTCCACATGAAAAATATTTTATTACGACCTAGGTTTCAACTTGTTAAGTCATCTTTGACTTGTTAAGCCACCTGAAGATGACTTAACAAGTCGAAACCAAGGTCGTAATAGAATATTTTTCATGTGGAAAAATCAAGTGTTTTCATCTTTAATAGCTCATATTTTAATGCATCTCAGGGATAAATTTTATTCCAATTTAAAAACTAGCTGAAGTAGACTTGCAAGTTTTGATAAATTTTAGAATGTTTGTGCATGCTGTTTTTTATTGAATGCATGATTGAGTAACATAGTACATAATAAGAATGGAAAGTTTCTTCTTCATCTTAAATATAGAACACAAGTCAAAAAATTACTTCAATAACTGAATACTAGTGGATTAACTAATTAGCTTTTTCTTGTTGCTGTGACCTCAGCCAAAAAACACTGAATGGGTGCAAAATTCTGACTGCTATGCCAGTTCTTGACTTACTGAATTCAAAAGACCAATTCTCAATACCAGTTCTAATCATCAAGAAACAGTGGCACTGGGAACCAAGGACCAGAACCAACCCATCTGTAATTTCATCATATGGTGAATTTTATTTTCTAAGTAATAGTATTTATAGTAGAACACTTTATATAGATCAAAACTTCCAGGAGATAACATTTTTTCTAGTATATACTGGTTTGAGAGATTTCAAATTTCCCCTACCTTGGTGTTAGGGCATTCAAAACGTCATCTTTAATGCCCTGAACACATTGGAGAATTTTATGCGGGTCTGCTGGAGGTGGATAAACTTCCTCACCAACATATCTACGGGTTGCATTGGAGTAAGCTGTTGAAACATGCACTAGAGCCTACAATAAGTGAATAAAACAACTTATAAAAAGCATATAACCAAGATTATGACCATATCGTATATCACTAATTACCTAATTCATAGCCCTTATGCATTCAATCTGACTGATAATCTATATCTTTCATAATAACAAAGAATTTATACAGTAAATCAAAAATGAAGAAATAAAATAGTAACATCATTAGCCTCATGACAATTGTTAAAATTAGAGAAATCAATAATTAAGTATACTTATTATGTATTAATAGGGTAATTAAAGTATATAGTGAAAACTATAGTATGTAATTAAAATTAGTGAATAATTAAGACATCAATTATTTGGAGTGTGCTACTCATCAAGACAACTATGTTTGGTAGGTAGCATAAGAGCTTTGCAAGGAAGATTGTAAAAGCAAAATAACTCATTAGGTAGTCAAGTACATAGATCTTTAAAATCAAAGCATGTCTAATATTATTTCATTCCTTCCATGCAATAACAAAAAATTGCATTTTATAGTAGCTATGGAAATTTAATCTACTAGAAGGAACAAAAATAATTAAAAGGAATTTGAACTAATGCTCAAATTTAATACACTTACTGATGAGCTAAAGAAGCTTATCCTTAATTTGTTACTGTTGCTAACAATGTTTCCAAGTTCATTGAAAATAATAAAATGAATAAAGATTTTTAAAAGAAATTAAATGAAATAAATCTGTTCTAATTTTTCCCAAATTTTTTCCTGAAGAAAAATTTTTAAAAATTCATATGAATTAGTATCAGAATTTATGTAATCATAAAATACAAATAGTGCTTATGATATACCATGAAAAATGTCAAAAATATATTTAAATAATACATTTACTTATATTCTGAGAGTATAGGTATATTTTGGCAAATCCTCAAGACAACAGAAATCTTTGCCACATTTACTTGTAAGATGACAGGGTTCTCAAAGAATATTACCTTCCAAAAATGGTAGTTAAAACCTAAACATACCGATGCCTATATGTACGGTGTATACTCATTAATAATTATATATAGTATACACTAATTCACCATTTTTCACAAAAGAAGGGTGACTTTTTAAAAATGTCTCATGCAAAGTTGAACACTAGTTTTCTCTTCTCACGAGTGCAAGCTTTCAGTAATGGTCAACATTTTTCATCTGATATCTCAAAGCTAAGAACCTTTATGGAATAAATGGTCTTTATTTCCTACTGCTAATGACAGGATAACAATAGAGAACTGAGCTATAAACATCACCATAATTACTGTTGATCTGTCCTATAAGAAAAATATCTGCTGTATGTTTTACGTGAGTGATGCCAAATACTGAAAATTAGTAAAGTTTTTATGCAAAAGTTAGGATTAGAAGACATAATTTAATGGTTATCGTAAGGCTTGGATGTTGGTGAAAGTCCATCAAAGGAGGGCACACCAAGAAAAGTACTCATACACCTTGGGTTGACAAAGGTTTATTGCTTATTTCTCTACATTCAGAGCATGACTGACTTTTTTGCACCATACTACACTTTGATACTTCCCCCACCACACCTCGTCTAGCCTTCTTCATTCAACATGTGGCGTAGACAATTACAGGCCACTTCTTTCACTTAATTATTTTCAGTAGTCAAATGAGAAATGAAATAGTTAAATGAAATGAAATAGGTGGTTTTAAGTCTTAAGCTGTGGCATTATATTTTTATGCCATCATTTGAAGTCTGCAACTACATGACAAATAACTTTTTCTTCAATTACTGTCAAAAATCATACTTCATGTTGTGATTAATTTCAACCCATCAGCCTGTATATGATATAAGATATCCTGTTTCAGTATTTTAACAACTTGCTAATTCCTCCTGGATGTACACACATATAATTTTCATTATTGGAATTTGCAATGAGGAAGCAAAAAAATATTTCAATGTTTCACTGAATTTACAAGATCCTTCACTCAATAAAATACTTGTCTGATTACCTTCAAATGCATTAGAAAATAAAATAGCATTTTGGTACCTGAAGATTTTCCAACTCCTTGCAAAGCTGAACCATTCGCTGGGTGCCAAGGGTGTTTAAAGTTGCAGCATTACGCAGTCCTTCATTGAATCTTACTGTTGCAGCAGAGTGAAAAACCACGGAAACTTTACTGCACAGAAGTTCCCGGTCTGACTGAGAGAGGCCAAGGCCTGCTTCACCAACATCACCAGCTATACTCACAATCTAAAGGCAATAAGCCATAAAGTGACAAAGACAATGGTAATTAATACAATATTGTTTTTGAAAATTTCACAATTCCAGGGAAATACTCAGCCCCTCAAAGCGTAAGAGAGCATGGGGTCCAGATGCCATATATCTGAACCATTATTTTCAAACTGTTTTAAGTGCATTGAATAAATGGCACTTTCAAGAGACACTCATCCATTACACAGGCCAATAGGTGCCTATTTAGCTATTCAAATGCATATTTATAGTACCTCTTTAGAAATTTAAAATATGTATCTCACTGCTGGTGGATTTGAATAATCAAGTAACTACCTAAATTTGCCTATACTTTCTTTCCTCCCCTTTTATCATATCCCCTTCCACTTGTTTCTATCACTATAAAAATCCATTTCTTAACAGAGCATTTAAATAATTCTGAACCTTAGAGAGAGCCAATTAATTAGCTAAGGAAATCGGTATTATGATGGGATTTTGCCAACATGTAGATATTTTATCCAAGTAAAGATATTGATAGAGAGATATTACATAACTATAAAGTAAGAAGTTTATGAAAAAACTTGATTTTTTTAGCCTTAACAGAAGAGTGCAAGGAAAATTCAAGAAGTCTGACCAAGTGATTTGACCTACGAGCTAAAAAACTTTTTAAAAACTGGAGTAAAATTGTACATTGTGAGGAAAAATAATTTTATAATCTTTGATGATATTTCATAATTAGGAGCTATTAATTATTAAAATATCTAAGTAGCCTGCAGACACTAATGTCATCTGAAACGGAAAAAACATTTTTCAAAAGATTTATCCTTTTTCTGACTCAAAAATATTTCTCATTTATTATAATACTTTGATTCTTAAAATAATATTTTAGAAACTATTACTTTCAAATATAAATATAACATTTTAAAATGTGATATGGCATTAAACAATGCAAAAGCTTAATTTATGAGTAAAAAAGGTACATAAATCATTTTTGACATTTAAAGACACCTGTAGAGCCGATCCACAACGTTACCAACACCAACATCAATTGCAAGTGGCTGTTGATTTTTCTTTGATGGTTTCTCTCGATAATGCCATTGAATCAATAAAACTTGTACAGCAAAATAGCTGCTAAACTGCATTTTGCAGTAAAAGCAGCCATGGCATTGTGAGACTTCAGTTGTGGTTATTTTTTACCTTTGTAAGGGCCTCAGGACATTCTGATCGGACTCTCTCGAACACCTAAAATTGAAAAACAGAAATGATTTTGAATGACCAAATTTTTTTTTTGTGACATGAGGGAAATGAAATTAATTTTTCAGGAAGAACTTGTGTGACACTGGATGTACTTACTGGATTTTTCAAAAACTCTGCATGCCTGGCAGCAGAATCAAGACCTCTTTTCTCTCGTATCAGAATGTATACGTTGGCTATTTCAGGGCATGAGCGAAGTAACTTTTCAACCAAGGCTTTACCAACAAATCCCGTTGCTCCAGTGATGAAGACAGATCGGCCACTGAAAAACTCTGGAATGGTTTGGCTGCTCCCATCAGCAGCATTTTCTGGAGGGTCCATGGAATCCCGTCTGCTACACCAATGTTACTTGGGCCTTCTAAGAGAGGGAGAAAGGAGACCAATTGGTGAAATTAGTGTGAATAATAACAATATATTTCATTCATATTCATTATCAACAATGATAAATACTTAAATATATAGTTGGTAAAAATAAAATATATAATCACTATATATATATATATATAATTTAATTTTAAATAGTTAGACCTTCAATTTACATTAGATTAGCATAATGACACAAAATATGTAAGTTTTGCTTTGTTTTATTTTGACAGAATATTATCAACACGACTGTTTTGGTGGATTATCATCATTATCCTGTGAAGAAACCGATGGAAGAGCAAGCTTTAATTGTCAGAGTTTGGGGAAAGGTTAAATTGTTACAATGAAGGGGAGGGAGAAACTTGCATATATTGTATGAGTGTGGAGGGTGAGAGTGGAGGGTGAGAATGGTGGTGGGTTGGGGGGGGATAGTTTTTATTTGGAAAGAGCTTGACGACGGAGTTGGAGAGAAAGGAGAAACGGAGGGGAGGAGGGATACCTGTTGAGAGGGAGGGTGGGTCGGTTGTGCTGTAGTCTGGACAGTAGTAGTGGAGATCAATTTTGAATAAATATTCACTGACCACTGAGTGGTCAGGGTCAAGACTGTGGTGGAGAACTTCAAACTGCTTAAAAGGTGTCTAATTTTTTTTTCCTTTTTTCTAAATGTGAAGGATTTCAGGGATGAATGTCGCGGAGTGGTTGCTGGTGAGGAGGTGTGTTTAGCGCAAAGGGGGAAGTGTGGGAGCGGGATAAGAAGGCCTTTTTGCATTCACTGACTCTCGTTTTGAAATTGCATCTAGGTTGTCCCTAATTCTAATTGTGAAATTAGATTAACATAGTCCACTTAACCCTTTTAGTGCCTGCGAGCCAAACAGTCAGCTCCAATGGCACGTATGAAGAGTGCAATGGAGTGCAATCTATCGGCCCGATTCTTTGTTTAATAAACAATTTTTTGTTAAATTATTTAGGAGATAAAAAATACAGTGCAACTTGTCTTAAGCAGAACCTGTGGGGATCGCAACATTTTTCCGTATAAGAGAGGTTTCCGCTTAATGCAGGGTCGGCCATTAGTGCGAGGTGCTCACGCCATTATTATACAGCCGTATATGAAAAGGTGGGGGTTGCAATGCTAAAGAGGAAACAATTAAAAAAGTGCAATTTCTGATAAATAAAGAAATACATATTTTTTAAAGTTATCTAACATAAAAATTTAATTACAGTGAAACTTGTCTTTAGCAAAACCTATGGGGACCATGACATATTCTGGATCAGATATGTTTCCGCTTAGTACAGGTTCCGCTTAAGACAAGTTTCACTGTATAAATAAAATATTTTATTTACCCTAACAGTGTTTGAAGTATAAATAAAAAATATAACATCAACAAATTTATATTAATATATATATATTATATATATATTTAAATGTGCAAATCAACAAAATTCCATGAAAAGGCCCTGGTATTCTTTGTATATACCAACAATTAGGGCAGGGACTAAAGTGTTAAGCTATGTTAAAAAAAACTTAAAGGGTGTAAAAAAACTTTTTACATAAGGATTGAGGAATCATATAATGTGAATGAAGATTCTGTGTAGGTTCTGACTTTTTTAGTTTATAATTTAAAAAAAAAAAATTATATTTTTATTTTATAATTTTATATTTATTTGATAATTTTAGTCTGTAGATTTATTCTGTGCAGATTACAAAATATCACAAAAATCAAAATCAAAAGTCGGGAGGCTTGACTTGTGCAATTGCCAACGTCCTCCATTTGGTTTCGATTTCCTTCTGATGAAGGCCATGACTAATGTTCCTCCAGGACCAACAAAATTAGGGGAAATGGGTAAATACTTCGGGAGGGGAAGGAGGGAGGGAAGCAGGGGAAGGGGCAATGTGGCGGTCGACCTCCTTTCAATCAGTTGCGACGATGTTCACTTGTCGAGGGAAGAATGGGTCGTTTGACCGCCAACGCTAAATTCTCACAAATTTAACGAGAGAGAGATCAGTTATTCCGTAAAGCGGGAA
>WURS02457152.1:0-13813 GCA_011762765.2 Rhinocypha anisoptera | reverse complement strand
GTGCGCACGCATCACTGTCGCGGTGGAACATGAACCCCCACATCACTTTCTCTCTTTCTCTCACTCGCTCTGCCCCTCTAACAGTCTCGCGCCAACACAACCAACAGTCACTGAGTGTCCTTGAAGAAGAGTGTCTGGTAGAGTGCGAGGCGCCACTCTAGCCATCTAGTGTTTCGTCTTGGCACTTTGGTGGTGTCATCACGCCATCTAAAATGTTAGGTGTTGTTTTTCGTGAGAGATCTCCAAGCGAGCAATTTGTTCATTATGGGAAACATTTGGTTTGGCGCGTTCATAATCGATCGATCGAGTGATCATTGAAGTTTGCAGTGGTCAGTTTGCTATGAGAACACGTGTTTAAAGAGGTTGCTCGACCGCTGCACTACTAAGCCGTGTTTCCGTGGTGTAGCGGTTATCACGTGTGCTTCACACGCACAAGGTCCCCGGTTCGATCCCGGGCGGGAACACTTTTATTTTTTTTCTAAATTTTCAACAAAGTTATTGAATACATTATAATATTTTTAATTGATTTTTTAAAAACTGTTTTAAAAGGGTTTCACGCTTGAAATAAATAATTTAACACTCAGATAGGTTGTGTTTTTATACCTTCAGAAAATATTTTATGACTTGAAAACTTAATCTTTTTTAAAACCTAAATTATTTTTTATTTAAAAATTCAACTAATTTTTAAGAACTATAAAAAAAAGTTCGGCATTTTTTCAAGAGTTTCATATTTTTAAAAAATGCCTTGGGTCAAAAGTGACTCCTAAAACTCAATCGAGTGTTAAATAAAAAAACAATTACATTGAGAGAAATGTTTTTTAAATTTTGGAACACTTGTCTGCAGACATGTGATCTCAATCTATCGATGGATTGAAAAATGACAAAACGTAAGTAGTATTAATTTGACAAACTTAATTGCATGAGCTTAAGATCGAGATTTATTTATACTGCAACGCTTTGCATATTCTGACTTGTTCGATAGAGCGACAAATCGTAACCGAGCTCAACAAAAAACCAACAACAAAAGGTAGAGCTGAAGCAAGCTGAAGGTTGCGCATGCCATAAAGGTGAAAACGAGATGTTATTCGAAAGACGCGCCAACTTGCAACATTGCCGCTCGACTTGTCAAAGTGAGGGACAGAGCACACACCGGTAATGTTCCTATAAATAATCTTGGCACTGGGTTTTGGCGTTAAAAGACTGTGTGTGTGAAGACTATCTCTGTCGTCTTCTTCTGGTTGTATGCAGTGACAGTGTGAATGTCAACACTCGATGTGATCGGTCCATTCCTTATTGATTGCTGTAATTAGTCTGTGATCTATTGGCTTCGTTACGATGCATCTGGGCCAAAGTGTCACCTTAGTGACACTGTTCCTCATAGTCACTCTTCACCTAGGTCCTGTCACTCCACTGCCATTCTCCTCATCGGAACTCTCCCACCCTTCCGATTTGATGGTATCTCGAATGCGAAGATTCATGATGGCAGATGATTCAGGTGATGATAAGAATGATACAGAAGGTGATGGAAAGAAAGATGAAGAGGAAAAGAAAGCACCAGTGGCTGAGGAAGATCCTGTCGACGATGACCTCAAGTCTGACGAAGAGGATGGAGGCAGCGAGGATGATGCGGATCAAGATAAGAAAGATGATGACGGTAAGCTTAAATAGTGAAAAAAGCCTTTAAAAATTATAATTATTTACACAATGGACATTCGCCAGTTGACAATGGTCCAGATGTCGATGACAATAACGATGAAGTGAAGAGTCAAGCTGATTCGAAGTTACTAATCATCTTGCTTGATGGCTTTCGGTTTGACTACGTGAAACGTGATCCCGAACTGAAAGGCTTTGCACGCATGATCAAGGGTGGTGTGCATGCCAAGAAGGTGCGACCAGTGCATCCATCCAATTCGTACCCAAACCACCTGAGCATCGTCACCGGTCTCTACCCGGAGCACCATGGTTTTGTGGACAACTACTTTCGTGACCGACCAACGGGAGAGGTGTTTTTGGGCGAACCCAACCCGGTGGCCTCGCAACCAAAGTGGTGGATGCACACCGAGCCACTCTGGGTGACCGCACAGAAGCACCGAGTCAAGTCGGCAGTGTTCGGATGGGTCGGGTGTGGCGTGCAGGGAGCAAACCGAAAGAAACGCCCACCGCCCACCATTTGTGAACCTTATCAACACTATCAGGGTCGCAAAGAGAAAGACATATTTCGTACACGGCTCGAGAGAGTTGTCACCGATTTCAAAAATCACAAGTATCGATTGGCAATGGTTTACTACGAAGTTATCGATCACGTTGGTAAGTTGTTATACCCACACTGTTAAAAATACTGTCTGATTATAACCTGACACTAAGCACGTTTCTTGTTATAACTCGACAAGTCTTTGTAATAGACTTTCAATTTAAAAATGTAGGTTTATAAGCAAACATTTAGGAAAATTAACACTTATAAGTTAATTTTTTTTAATTGTAGAGTTATAACTTATAAGCCGACTTTTTTAAAATTGTCACCTTAAAAGCTGGTGTTTTTGAAATTGTAAGGTTATAACCAGAAACGTGCTCAATGTCAGGTTATAACCAGACAGTATTTTTAACAGTGTACACTACACCAATAGTCATAAGCATGAAATTGTTGTGAAACAATTACAGCGTTGTTTCAAGTTTTACTTGCTTCACTTTTCACCAAACCATTGAAAGCAGTTTAGCTTTCATAATGAAAAATTGAACACTGTTTACTTCTCACTTTACTTCACTTTTCTATGTAAATTCAAAGAGTAAAACTTGAGGCAACACTGAATCTGTTTCAAATTATTTTTGATAAATGGCTTTGCACTTGACTTGAAATATAATTATAAAATTATACAATAGGTCACAAGTATGGACCACAGTCAAAGGTGACCAAACAAGCAGTGCGCGACGTGGATGAGATTCTCTACGATTTGCAAGACATGCTCATCAAGAATGATCTGCATGATGAAGTCAACGTGTACATTGTATCCGATCATGGTATGATTTCTTCCAAGCAAATCAAGGATATCGAATTGAGTGAGTTGATCGACATGAACGATGTCGAGTTGGTGCTCGGTGGTGGCACCTCAGTTCAAGTGCTACCCGAACGTAACAAGTACACTGAGGTATTTACTTGTGCACAAATTGTACTCACTTAACTCACTTAATGTTTGGCTTGGTGTAGATCTACAACCGACTACGTCAAGCCAACGTGCGAGGACTGAACGTCTACTTCAAATCGGAGGTGCCCGAAAGGTTTCATCTGCGCGGTCATCGAAATCTACTGCCAATCTACTTGACTACTGATCGGGGCTATTTCATCGACACGGTAAGTGACAACTTGAACCGACTACTTCAAACAAATATTTTTCTTTGCACATTTCTAATTTAGATTATTATAATTTAGAATTTTTTATTTAGAATAATGTTTTATTTATAGTTAATCTATTGTATGAAAGATAGGTTATCTCAGATAAGCACACAATAATCAAGAGTGATATTTAAACCTGAACGGCAAGTAAGTTCAAAAGAAGACTAAATTTTCAAACCAAATGTGTTTAATTTTAAATATTGAACTTGAACTTATAAATAACACTCTTTTGATCAATATGTTTGTTTGGGTTTAAATTTAACTCATACATTTGTTGCAAACTTCTAAACTTGCATTTTTCTACGGACAAAACTGCATAAATGGTCTTATGCAATGTTTACTGATTTTCGATTTTAATTTCTGAGCGGAGAGCTCTATCAGAAACAAACTACACTAGTCAATGTTCTGATATGATTAAAATATTAGGATACTATTCTGTTGAGTACACTTTTGATTCAGAAGTGAAATGTTAGTCATAAAACTACTACTGTACGTTAGAGAAATAAAATTGTTGCAATAATTTAATAAATTTCCCAATTATTAATTGCTAATGTATTACGTCAATATAAAAACTCTAGCCGGACATCAAGCACAAGGTGATTCCGGATGACTACGAGAACGATGACGACGACGATGACATCAAGTACCGAGGCATCCACGGATACGACGCCGAGTACGTCGAGGAGATGAATGGCATCATGTACGCATTCGGGCCCGACATTGACGATGCCGAGGTGATCGAGGAGATGAACCAGGTGGATCACTACCAGGTGTTCTGCGAGTTGCTCTCCATTCCCGCTCGACCAAACAACGGCTCCCAGGAGGTACTCAAGAAGATGCTTACCAAGTTTGACGCTGAGTCAGAGGAGTCAGATGAAGATGGTGACAGTGGTGAGAAAGACAAAGAAGATAAAGATGGCGATGACGATGATGACGACGACGATGATGATGATAACGTCGATGATAACTCGGCGAGACCACTCGTGGCTACGGTGATTCAATTAGTCCTCATTTCCATTGCTATTCAAGTGGTATTTGTGGTTTAGAAGAGTTAACTACCAGAGCCTACCAGGCTTGCTGTTAACACATATAATTAACTACATTATGCTAGATTGGATTTGTTTGCATTGTTTCTTCACAGGTTTGAACTGCCCTTAAATTTTGTTTTATCCAAAGTGATAAAGCTTTGCCTAAGTGATTTGATTGGTTTGGTTAAACTTAAAACAATGATAATAAAAATAAAATGTACTTGTAATTGCATGTGTTGAACTTAGTCACAAGTTAACCTAACAATTTGGAATTGGCTTAAAGTGCAAGTTATGCAATCTTGGCTAGACTTGCCACTGGAACTTGCCATTTTAGCAAGAGAGTTCGAACAAAGACCATCTTGTCTAGAGTCTAGTTCTTTGCACTTTTGTCGTGTGTTTCCATCGAACCACACAAAGTGATGAAACAAAGTGCAATCTCGGTTGTTATTTTGTTGTGTAGACTTTGCTCTTGTTGTGACCATGGTTGGCGCGATACTACTGTTTCCCTTTTTAAAAGCAAACAACACACTCTCTGGATCGATATCTTTAATTATTATAGTCTCTGACCACTGATATGGCTGCAAACAGTGCCACTTGGAGCTGAGACAAGACAAAAGGTCCACTTGTGACTGAGTGACGACTGTAGAACGTCTTGAGTTGACTCTTCTATCAACTATCTATTGTTGGCTGTGTGATAAGATGGTGGAGTGTGTGCACCGATCTGGTGCGTGGGGTTCATATTGATTGGCTAGTAATGCTGCTGGTACAGTGAAGTGCACTCGTCAACGCTTCTGATTTGTCTCCAAACTTGACTGACTCGTTCAATCAAGATTGTTAGCGTGCTAGCTCGAGTCATGAGCGAAACAAAACGCCTGCTCGAGAAGCGCATTTCGGAGGACGCAACCGAAGTGATCGAGAGTGAGTCTGGTGAGAGTTCACCACCATTGAAGGTTCGTCATCGTCAGGCAATGTCGAGTGAGCCGAGCACTTCAGCGGGACTCGGTCCGTCCACTACTTATGGAACTCTTCACTCTTCGGGCCTCAAACGCTCCTTGTTGGTCACCGACCACTACCCTCGTACTCATTTTACCCGAAAACAGTTTGTGATTGCCGCCATTTCAGTGGTTCTCTTTGTGGCTGCTGTCACCGTCACACTAGTGCTTGGGTTGCCGCGACTTGAAGCAAAACGAGATGAGTATTTTGCCGCCAAGTTTGTCGAGAGCGATCTCGAGGAAGTGCCACACGTGAGACATACAGTGGTGGTCAGTGGCAGCGATCAGCCGCAATGCGCCGACGTTGGCCATCAAATGCTTGGCCAAAATGGTTCGGCCATTGATGCGGCACTAGCCGTTCTCTTCTGCACTCAACTCGCATCACCACACCTCGTGTCCCTCACCACCGGGTTCTCTATGCTTTATCATTCCAATTCCAACTCTCTTACCTATTCCATCGAAGCACCTGAGCAACGAGTTCAGCTCAATAGTCATTGGCTTACTCTCCCTTCTTTGCCACAAATGGCCCGTTCAGTTCATCGCAGATTTGGTAAGGTGCCTTGGAGTAAAGTCGTGCAACCATCAGTGAAGCTGGCCAACGAAGGATCTCCGGTGAGCGAAGATTTGTCATCACAACTCAAGGCACATCAATCGCGTATGCAAAATTTGCTTAAACCAATCCGTGATCTTTTCATTAAGGTAGATCGTAATGCGAGCACAGAACAATGGCTCCAGAAAGATGATCTTTACCGTAATCCAGCTCTTGCGCAAACATTGCAAACAGTTGCAGAAAGTGGCAGTACGCCCAGTGAAGATCTCGTGCATGACATTCATCAAATCCTGCTTAGTCAAGAACCTAACAGTACAGTATCGGTGGAAGAAATTCGCGAAATGCTCAATGCAACCAGAGAGGCTCGCGTCACCAAGCCTCGCCGCATGAGTTTGATGAATCAATCGATGACAGTGCTGGTTGGAAGTGATGGTGGTGTAGCAGTGGCACAATTACTCACTCTCATCGAGCGTCTCCTGGCACATCCCGATTCTAACTTTGAGCAGTGCAACGATGACAATCGATCGATTCTTGAGGGTGCTTACGAATTTCACTACGTAATTGAGGCTCTTAAGTACGCCAGTGTATCTTTGTTGCAGTTGAATAACAACAGCACAACTGCAGAGAAAGTGCTTGACCAATCAAAAATCTATCAAATCGCATCGGACATGATCAATTCGGTTCAGCAAAAGAATTACCTTCACGAACCAAGTTACTATGGCTTTGGGCCATCGCTTCCAGTGGCTCAAGTAGAAAGTGGGCACAACGTTCAGATTATCGTGTACGATCAGCCAACGGGTGACGTGGTCACACTCACCACCACCGAATCGCGTCCACTCTTCACCGGACTGCGTAAAGTGATCTCTAATCAAACAGGCATAGTGTTGGATCTCACCAATAGTTTGCCAGTTCTGCAACCGGCAGTGGCACCAATGTTGATACTGGACCAAAGTGGCCGAGTACAGTTGGCCAGTGGTGGCACGGGAGGAAGTGGACACCTGGGTGCCATTGCAGCTGCCCTTGCCCAAGTCCTCTACAAGGTGGTACTCAACTGCCAAACGCTCAAAACCGCCGTGGACGAGTCGCGTTTCTTCTTCCAACCCTCCGAGCAGGTGGAACTCTACGAGCCAGAGTTGCCCCAAATATACGTCGATTATCTGGGCAGGATGTTTCAGCACTACGAACTCAAACCAACCACACTCGAGTCGGGCTGGAGTGATCCAGCAGTGTTTGCCGTGTTCCGCGTTGCGAACCAAACCACCGCGGGCAGGAGTAGCAGTATTGGTGGCGAACTACTCGAACTGCGCGCCATGCTTGACTATCGACAAGAAGCTGCCGTGCAAGGCGAGTAACATGTTTCCCTTCTCTCAATATATTTTACATTATTATATATTATTACACATAAAAAATCTTGTATTATTTTTTAAAAATATAAATTACATTATTTCAGTACTTTGTACATGTCGGTGCTTTAATAAAAGTTGATGCTTAAAAAAATACTTAAAAATAAGTTAATAATAAAAAATATCATTTAACATAAATTATCGTCGTCGAGATCGAGTCGTGATACGAGAAGACTCCTCCTCTAGCTCGTGTTCCAGGTTGTTGAAGTCTTGTTCCTCTTCGTGAATGTTCCTCCGTGTGAGCTTCATGCTCACATCTACTTGTGGCAATTGCACCTTGAACGCTCGTTTGAATGTGATACGCTTACTGGCAGCAACTTTCGGTGGCACCGGCCTGTTGCTCTCTTCCTCCTCATCTACACTTTTGGTAGAATCCAACTCAAGTGTCGCCTCGGTTGTCTTCTTGGTTGCCTTTCGTCGTGATTTGGTCACCGGTCTAGCCTCCTCCTCCTCATCTGCCACACTCTTGGTAGTGTCCAACTCGGTAGCCTCATCAGTACTCTTTTTGGCGGCCTTTCGTCGCGAAGTGGCACCACGCTTCGGCTTGCTTTCGGGAGTCTCTGCCACCACCACCTCTGCCTTTCGTTTGCGAGTTGATCTCAGCGACTTTGCCTCGCTAATCACTTCAAGCATCTCATCCGAGTCCAAGTTGTTCAAGTCCATGTTTTCAAGTTTGGATTCCAACTCACTTTCCGCCTTCTTCTTTCGACTAACCCGAGTTGTACGACTGGTAGTTCGCGTCTTGCCAGTCTTCTCTTTCTCAGTCATATTTTTAACTACATCGATCGCTTCCTTTTTCTTGGGTTCTGTGGTAAATTAAACAATACAAATTAACATCTGGAATCTTCACTTCAACAATATATCACTTACCATCTTTTTCATCAAAACAAAGCTCAGCCAACTCATCGAGAGGCACCTTGCGACGTCGAGTAGTCTTGCGAGTTGTGCTCGGAGCCTCCTCTTTTGTTTCACTACTCTCTTCCTTGACCTTTTTCCTGCCACGACCACGAGTTGGCTTGCTCGCCTCGGGTTTACTCTCTTCCACCTTCTCGGTGACCGGTGTCTCAAGCATGCGTCGAGCACGTCTGGTCATGTGAGTGGGCACACGCTTGATCGGAGTGAGATAATTCGAGTCATCATCATTCTCGTTCTCGATGGCATCAAACAAAGTGCCCAGAGTTGACACGTTCAAATCATAATCGGCATCAGGTGTGCTAGGATCGATCAATCGTTTCACACCCGCCACATTGCTCTCGTAGTCTGCGATTGGACTCCTCTCTGGAGTGTGCATCATTTTGCCGATGCCATCTAGATTGGATTCGTAGTCAGGCATAGGCACAATGGTGGGTGTGCGGAACACCTTTTTTATTCCAAACAAGTTTTCCTCGTAGTCTGCGCTAGGTGTGGTGGGCTGAGTGAGTTTCTTAACTCCAGCCACGTTAGAGATATAGTCCGCAGCGGGACTGTTGTGTGGAGTGCGCATCAGATTCTTGAGACCAAACACGTTGTCCTCGTAGTTAGCCACCGGTGTGCCAGGCTGCACCAACTTCTTCACACCCTCCACATTAGTGACATAATCAGCTTTTGGACTCTTGCTCGGGGTGGCAAGCATCTTCTTAATTCCAAACAAATTCGTCTCATAGTTAGCAACTGGAGTCGAGGGCTGAACCAACTTCTTTACACCTTCTACATTGGAGTCATAATCTGCCTTGGGACTTTTGGTGGGACTGCGCATCAGGTTCTTGAGACCAAACACGTTGGTTTCGTAGTCAGCAGCCGGTGTGCCTGGCTGGACCAACTTCTTCACACCCTCCACATTGGTGTCATAATCCGCTTTGGGACTCTTACTTGGAGTGGCAAGCATTCTTTTGATGCCAAACACATTTGACTCGTAATCGGCAACAGGCGTCGATGAATGAACAAGTTCTTTAACGCCATCACCATTGCTCTCAAGGTCTGCTTCGGGGATTTTAGCAGGAGTTTTCATCAAATCTTCTATACCTTCGACATTCGATTCGTAATCAGCGCTAGGTGTTGAAGGCTCAATCAACTTCTTTAGACCAAAGTCGACGTTTGATTCATAATCAGCCTTAGGAGTTTGAACAGGTGAACGCATCATCTTACCAATGCCGGTCACATTAGCACCATAGTTAGCCAATGGAGTTTTGGGCTGGGTTAATTGCTTCAAGCAATCTACATTAGATTCATAGTCAGCCTTTGGAGTTTGAGCAGGTGTTCGCATCATCTTCCCAATGCCTGTCACATTAGCACCATAGTTGGCAGCAGGAGTCTTGGGTTGAGTTAGCTTCTTCAAACCATCTACATTAGATTCATAATCAGCCTTGGGAGTCTGTACAGGTGTTCGCATCATCTTTCCAATGCCGGTCACATTAGCACCATAGTTAGCAGCAGGAGTCTTGGGTTGAGTTAGCTTCTTCAAACCATCTACATTGGATTCATAATCTGCTTTAGGAGTTTGAGCGCGTGTTCGCATCATCTTCCCAATTCCAGTCACATTGGCGCCATAGTTAGCCGATGGAGTTTTTGGCTGAGTTAACTGCTTCAAGCCATCAACATTAGATTCATAGTCCGCCTTAGGAGTTTGAGCAGGCGTACGCATCATCTTCCCAATGCCAGTTACATTGGCGCCATAGTTGGCAGCAGGAGTCTTGGGTTGAACCAATTTCTTCAAGCCACTAACGTTAGATTCATAGTCAGCCTTGGGAGTTTGCGCGGGAGTACGCATCATCTTTCCCACTCCGGTTACATTGGCACCATAGTTAGCGGATGGAGTCTTGGGTTTGGTCAATTTCTCGATAGCCGACACATTGGCTCCATTGTCTGCTTTTGGAGTTTGTACTGGTGTACGCATCACTTTGCGAATGCCACTCACATTGGCGCTATAGTTTGCTTTGGGAGTCTTAGCCTGAGTTAGTTTCTTCTCTTCAGTCACGTTCGACACACAATAAGCAACTGGAGTTTTGGGTTGTGACAGTTTCTTGTGACTTGTAACATCCACAGACGGGGTCAACTTTTTAGAGCTATTTACGTTAGTTTCATTACCAGCTAATGGTGTTTTGAGTTGTTTAGAGTCGGCAACATTAGTATCAGTAGGTGTTTTCGGTACAGAATCAATTTTAGAAACATTGGGTGTAGCAGTAAAGGTGGATTCAGTTGGTGTCCGCGGAGTTCTTCTCGGTACAAGCACATTGATCGAGTTGGAAGCGCGAGGAGGAGTGGTCGAGTAGGTTTTGAGAGTTGATCGAGATGGAGAGCCAAGCACCACTTTGTTGGGTTTCGAACCAACCAACTTGCTACCCTTTGATGGACTCGACTCCATCTCCTTTTCATCATCATCCTCTTGGTCATCTTTGGCCGATTCCTCCTCCTCTTCAATGTTATCTGCTGGTGCAAACAGTTTCTTCGATATCTTCGACGAAAGAAGAGTTCCGGTGCGTTTGTCATATTCGGTACGTTTTTCCTCCACCGTACGACTGAAGGTGACCGACTTGCGTTGAGACAAAATTGGACTACATTTGTTGTTGGTTTTGAGCAAACTCTTCAACATCATAGGAGTTGAACACTTCTCGCGGAGAACGGGAGTAGAAAAGCACTTACTTGGCATTATAGAAGGCTCTTCCAATGTGTAAGTTTCAGTCGAATCGTTCAGTTGGGCGGGCTCATCACCCAAGACTTGATCATCATTGATATTTGCAATTACATCTTCAACTGGAATATCATCAGTCTGCTTCATAATAGATTCCATAGTCACGTTGTCATCGGGAATGTGGGATTCCACTAAGTAGGTAACAGTCGAGTCATCTAGATTGGCAGGTCCGTCCAAAGCCGAGTCAGTTGGAGGGATTACTTGGTCGATTTCTTCGCATGGTTTTGATGTGTTCTCATCGAAAACATCCATTTCATCGCGTTCTTCAAGAGCCTTCGAGGAGTCATTAACTTCAACCTCACCATTGTCAAGTGACTCAACCACAACTTGAACATCATCTTCCTCGTCACTCATGTCAACTGTATTGTGATCAGTAACGTTAGCCAAGTTGTCTCCAATTGTTTGTTCCGTTTCTACTTCATCATCATTATTCTTCAAACTGGTAGATTCAAGTGGTTGGTTGAGCATCACTGTGGTGTCCAGCTCGTTATCGGTGCCAATCACCGAGTCAGCCACAGTGACAAACTTGGTGAGATCCTTGTCGAGCAGTGTTGACTTGTCTGTCTGACTGCCAATGTCTTCCACGGTAAAGTACTTGGAGGCAGTTGCGGTGGTAGCGATGCTTTCATCAAACCGAATCAATGGTTCCGCGATTGGCACTTGTGAGAGACGATTTGTGGCATTCGAAAGTCGAGTCGAAGACTGACGAGCAGCTTTGCGAGCAATTCCACAAAACATGTCATAATTCTTGACGCTCGACCGTCGCTTGGGTCGTCGATTCTCGCAGGATTTCGGTTCCTCCGAATGTTTCGTGGTGTGAAAAACAAACTTCTTACGCCCTATGACAATCGTGTCATTGTTTTTGAGAATGACAGAGCCATCATCTGGCAGAGGCTGATCGTTGATACGAACCGTGTCATTGTCGCCTAAATTTTAGTATTTAAGTCAGCTGAATAAGTTTTTTTAAACCCCAAACTTACCATTAGTGAGAATGAATGTATTCTGTATTGCACCATCCTCGGTGCGATTACTTTCCAGCCTGGCATGATCACGGTGAATTCGTTTGAACAGTATACGAATATCGCTGTTCTCGGAACGGCCAATCTTGGTCTCCGCTTTGGTGATCTCAAATTTGGGACGTCGGTGTTGATCGTGGAAGGTGAGATACCCGTAGACACTCATGGTCCCGGTTGGTTGTGACAGATTTGGGTGCGCCAGAGTGGTGTGTGTGGAGAAGCATCTACGAAGCCAGTGTGCGGCCTGAGAGTCCGAGGGACACAACAAACACAACGCGGCCAAGTCCAACGGTCGCCACTGAGTGAGCACTGCTGAGTGGCCAAAAGACGCGCCAACAGACAAACGGTCACGAGAGGCGGGACTTGTTGCCAAGTGTAACGTGCGTTTTTCCCACTATTTCTACCCTGCCTACTTCGCCTATGTTGAAATAGTCACTCTTAATACAGTCAACTTTCATTTTTTTGTCCTAATAATTAGCTTTTGGCCATTTTTTAAAAATAACATCTTAACACTTTATGTTGTGTTTTTTAATACCCTTAGAAAGTATTTTATGACTTGAAAACTTAATCTATTTTAGACCATAATTATTTGTTATTTAAAAATTTAACTAATTTTTAAAAACCATAAAAATATTAGAATTTTCTGTTAAGGCTTTATATTATTATTAAAAAAAATGGAACAAATGCCTTGGGTCAAAAGTAACCCCTAAAACCCAACCAAGTGTTAAAGTATAAAATATATAACTTTTTGTTTATTAATTTTTAATTATTAATAAATAAATAAATTTTTGTTAATTAACATTTTATTTTATTTTGTTTAAATTTAAATAAACAACTTATTTGGATAATAAAAAAAATTACATTCACATAACCACTATTTTAAATAAACAAGTATTGTACATTTTTAACATTAACAATTAACCAGAATTGTTTTGAAAAAAATATAAGAATAAAATATAATTGTGTTGAAAACTTTTTATTAATTTTTGATTATTAATAAATTAATATTTTATTTTATGTTATTTAAATAAGCAACTTCTTTTTGATAATAAAAGAATTACATTCACATAACCACTATTTTAAATAAACAAGTATTGTAATTTTTTTTTATAACAATTAATCGGAATTGTTTTGAAAAATATATAAGAATAAAAAATTGTGTTGAAAACTTATTTTCCAGGACAATCTATATAACAACAAAAATAATGAAATAGACAAACAACAATTATGTTTATATTAATATAAATAAAGTCATAAGTTATGACTCATAACGCAAAACATGTTTGATTAAATGGGTAGATTGACTGTAGTTTTCAAGGTCGATGACGCAATGTACGACTGTTGAAAGTGAGTTCACTAAGTCCAGCTCCTCACGTATCTCACAAACTACTAATCCGATCTAAATGAAACTTGGCACAATAATGTTTCATGGTTTCCTATTTTCAAGAAATACTAAAATCCGAGGTCAAACTCGAGTTATCATAATTTGAAGAGGTATGCAAAAAAATTCGAATCGAATCGAGTTAGAATTTCAAATCAAATTGAATGAGAATTTGAAAAGTTATGCACGAAATTCGAATCGAATCAAAAATAGAATTTTAATCATAACACAGAAATTCTTAACCAATTCGAATCAGAACAACGAAAGTTGGATTTGAATCGGTTAACACTCAGATAGGTTTTAGGGGTCATTTTCGACCCAAGGCATTTTCAAAAATTTTTTGGCATATGAAGCCGTTGACCGAAAAATCTGAATTTTTTCGACTTTT
>WURS02457141.1:0-13815 GCA_011762765.2 Rhinocypha anisoptera | reverse complement strand
CCGAGCATGACCCCGCGCTTTCAAACGATCGAACTAGTAGGACAATCGCGTATTTATGCTTTAAACGATGAAATTTCGACTTCTATTACAATATATATATATATATCAAAGTTGAGTTATTGGTAAAAATTGGGTTGAAATAATTCAATAAATGCCTGCTTTTCAATTCAATAAACCCTAAACCTAATTTTGACCAAACCCTCATTAACTCAACTTTGATAATTATTGTAGTCGAGAACAATTCGAGATATCTATCTTGAATAAGTATATATATATATATGTTTATGAACTCATTCGAGCACAATATAATATATATATATATATATACGTATATGCACATCAGGTCTTTACGAAAAAAAAGAGTTAATTAAAGAGCGACCCTAAGTAAAGATTTGAAATCTGTTTTGAATCTGTGTATAAAATCTGTTTTGACAACGGTTTTGCCAAGATTTCACTTGTCATCTCCAGGTCAAAATGAAGACGCCAAGTGCAATCTTGGTGAAACCATTGTCAAAACAGATTTTATATGCGACGAATACTCTAATAATGCAGCCTTCATTACAAGAGGACTATTTCGGAAAATATCATGTTTACTTTGATAGCTTTTTTCAAGTGTAGAAGTAATGTACTTGCTACTTAAGAAAAAGATTTTTGCAAGCACTACAACAAGAGCTTCTTGAAGGGAATGGTCTTTAGAACTAAAAAATCCGAAGAAACAAACTTCAAAGATGTAAAAGTAGAAGTTTGCAGAATGGGAATGTGAGAGGTTGGGCGTAATACTCCGGATATTTGTGTTCTTCAAACAAATGTCAATCCCACCAAGCATGTCAAGATCCCAGGAAAGTCAGGGAAAGGAAACAAACAAATCATGTTATCAGGTGCTCTGTCAATAGTTTCTTATACAAAGTACATAGGTGGAGTTGACGGAGCCAACCAGAGTAGGTGCTATTATGAAGCCAACCATGCAACATCAGGATTTTCCCTTTCTGGAGGCTAGGACCACGTTGGCCTTTCCTAGTCCCTCTGGTACTTTAAGTGAGGTGTTGCAATCTATAGACATCAAAATTCAGGTCAGCACATAAAATGATAATGACATTTTTCCCTAAACTCAAAATTAAGTCTAGGGCTTGTTCCAGTTTATCACAGAATAACTGAGATCATACATATTGAGCAAAAATTTATATGATGATGAGATATGTACATAATATCAGCCTCTGAGAAGGTTTGAAGCAATTGAAAGGTATTGCCACAGAAGTATGATGAAATTTAAATGGATTTTCTTACCAACATCCTTGTTTATATGCAACCCGTTTTCTCGTATGTGAAGGATGTACGATATATAACCTAGGATACAAATAGAGCCTGAAATTTTTGTATTCTGTAACATTTCATTGAAACAGGTACAATTAAATCCAAGTATTCTCACACAGCTGAGGGTTCCACTGTCTCAGCAGCTTGAAATTTTGTCTCGTATCTACCCCTACGAGCTCTAAGGCTGATTCCCATTTCATGAATTACAACTTGAATATCAAGGGGATTGAACTTTCCAGTATTATTATTGAATAATGCAATAAATTCTAGCTTCTTTCCCAAAAAATATGACAGAATATTTGGTTACTTGAATTTGTAGGATAACTCCCTCGAAAGAAATGTTACATAGGTTGTATTCTCATATTTCTGTGCGTTCGTGATGGGCACAGTCTTTAAAAGTTGTAATTCACCATGTTCAAATTGCCTTGCTCAATTTCTTTCTCGACTTATCATCAAAGTGGACATGAAAAAATAGTATGAATAGTAAACTTCTTTGAATTATGAAGGATTTGGTTCTTTCCCAGCATATGGTATTGCATGCTAAGTTTACATGCATAATGTGTGCTAGTGTTTCATGTCTACTAGGATAAGATGGCGAGAAGGAAATTATGCAAGGGTGAGCCAAAAATTAAAACTAATTTATCTTAAAATATTAAATTATATTGTGATCAATAAAGTAACAAATTCCACTAAATCATTAGGGTATCATAAAGGCCAAAAAAGAAAAACATTTCACTGCTAGACAAGAAAGTATACAATAAAACAACTCACCATAAAACAAACTTAAATTAATAAAATATTCAAATAATGAAAAGGAAAAAATATTAAAATATAATTTTAAACCTATCAGAGCTTATATCATCACCTTTTTCAAGGTTATTGAATCATTTTTACATAAAATGCAATGGTTTTGAAGTAGACAATTGAGGAAGTTATCTACTCAAACAATATCTTTATGGTAACAATACAAAATAATGAAGTATTCTCAAAGTTTTCAACTGAGTTGTGATGTTGATAAATAACATTTATTTGAAAAGGGTATATATTTTATGAAAGTGTATAGGTGGTGTAGTATCATGGTGAACACCCAGAAAAATGCAGGGATTTAAGACTGTTTCCAATCTGTGAAAAACATACTCCCTAGTATGAAAATTTGTCAAATTTTCACAAGCTCTAGATATTGTATATGGCATCGTTTGTAGTTTGTATGCACAATGGGATACAACATTCTTCGGACAAAGCTGATGGCACCATTGTCTCGATGGCTTGAAAATACATTGGATCCATGCTGACATTGCAGAATAACAGTTTTCATGAATTTACCAGTTTGTACCATCATGAATATTAACAATTAATTAAATGCATACATATTTATTAAAGGTTTCAATAGAATGTAACACTTAAAATCAAAATCGATTTTGTGCATTTGGTAATGGTGCAGTTAAATATGTTTTAAAGAGTAACTTTTTTTATAAAATATAATAATATATCCATTAAATTCAAATAAATGATTTACGTACACATCAACATTAATTAAAAAATGCACCACAGGAACAATTTTCTGAAATATTAACATGGTTTATATTTTTTTAAGCATTTTTCCCTAATTATATACACATACTTTTTTTGTTCATAATGAAGAATAAAATGTCTTCAGAGGACCAGCATTTCATTAGTATTGCGTTTGTATTTGCAAATGTATTGTAAGTATTTGCAATGTGGTACCAAAAGATTACATGTTATATCATGTAGCTGCTAATTTCCTTGTTATGGTGATATTTCGAGGAAATTATCAATATATATTTAGTAACCTAAGGCATACAAGTATTATGGTGCCTGAAAAGGACTTGCCATTTGCTAAAGTTAAACAGAAAAGCTTTCCTGGATAAGGAGAAAGGTGAAGGTAGCAAAGCACAGGACGAGGATAATTTCCATGGTGACCCAAGATGACTCTCAAAGATATTACTAGCATAATGCTTTCGTAAACCCAAAATAAACATGTTATTTAATGACACACATACTATGTATTTGCATAGAAATGTGTATGAACAAATTGTATGAAAAACACTGTATTAATAAAATAATAAAAATATACATCATTTGTTTTTTGAATGCAGCTGAAATTTTTTTTTTGGACCAGCAAAAAAACTATCTTTGCAAGTGAAGACCATTTTCGAGCGCCCTGCTGATTTGGAAGCCAATGGGTTACAAACCTTTAGGTTTATTTTTAGATTTTGTCATGACTTTAGCTTTGAATCTACTGTATACAGATGTTATGTTTCACTTGTCAGATCTATAGTTGAATATCATACTTGCATTAATGCATCTCCTTATAAAAGTTTTCACATAAAAGTTATCCAGAGTTCAATTCAAATTAATTAAATTTTTTAAGCATAGATTTTGTTTTAACAATTTGAACAACATGAGTATCCTATCAATTTTAGATTTGGCACTTCTACATCAGTAGAGAGAATTTTGTTGTTCTAATTTTACAAAAATTAACTATGCGTCCAATCCATATACCTACGTGAGGTCACTCCTAGGTGAGGTGGCTGCAAGGCGTCAGATCCCCAGTGTGGGTCGGCCATTTAAATGATGGTGTCACTTGAAAAACAGGAATCGGAAAGGCCACTTCAATTATATATTTCCAAGATCATGACAAGCCAAATAAGGAAAATGAATGTAATGCGGCCAACCTAAGCTAATGCTCATCAAAAACCTACCTTAATCGGTAGATTACCCTTCATCATCACATGTACCTAAATTACTCCAGGATATCAATTTTAGGGTTGCATCTAGCAGTGTTAGAAACCCTACTGCCCATGTTCCACATAACTCTACAAACTACAGTCAAAGTCCAGGATGGGATGGGTCCTATAAAAAGTATGGGATGTAATGAGAATCTCCACATAGCAAATGATTTTCTTATCATTCTCGGTCACATGGGTAACAGCATACAGCGTTTCATCAGTTGTAATGAGTGGCCTCTTCTGTAGTATCATCAAAAGTCCAAATTTTCCATCATTGCCATCTGGATTCCATAACCATGGATATTCTGTGCAGGTATTATCCCTAATCACAAAGTTAGACAAGAAAACAATTTAAAGCAATTCAATAGTCAAAGAGCAAAAGAAATATGAAGGTGGAGACTCAAATTACTGCCACCCAATTTACAGAATTTTCCAACACCCTTAACGTAACCTTCTGGGTTACAAATGAGCTTCATCAGCTGAATAAAATGTGATTCCATGTCACTGCCCTCATCATAGCCAAATCCTTGAGGGTCTTCCTCTCTACGCCATATGTGGCAAACAATAATCTGTCGAACTAGCTGGTTTAGATAGGCAATTAAGTTGCTGCAAAGTAATCTCTGCAAACTAACAAAACAGCTTATGTTGTTTTGTTAGTTTGTAGGAGTATCATATGTCAGCCACAACAACATATGACAGCCTGTGCAGTAGGGGTCTCGCATGTCAGTTCACTTTCACCTTCTTGAAGAATGTCTAACAAAAGAGGAAATTCTAGTAATGGAAACGAAAAGAAAGGGTTTGGATTTAGCCGGAGTGTCTGAAATTATCCAGGCATGCCAACGTAAGAGCATGAATAAAACTGAAATCGGTAGACAATAGGGATTATTGTCATTGACTTTGTCCACCATTATAAAGAACAAAGAAAAAATTTAATCTGCAGTATATAAAAAATATGGTGTGGAATATAAAAAAACTGAGACTCTGAGAAACAACGAAACCTGCCAACCCTTTTACAATTTCAGATTTTTCATCTCATTTCATCTCCTCATGTGTTTTGGTTTAGTGTGGTGTGGTGGAACAGGGAAGAAAATGAAGGAACTTTTGTTTGCGACGAGTGTATGAGAGGGAAGACGTGATGGTAACAGGGGTGCGGGAGTCAGGAAGCTGAGCTAGTGGAGCAGTATTTTAATCTTTTGAGTCTCTACTCTTTGTTTATGACTGTGTGCGTAGAAGGGTTGTGGGTAGCTCAATGAAGCTGGCTTGCATCATCAAAATAGACTAAGAAAATCTAGTAAAAATGTTGTTATGAACAATTCCTTAAGTGACATACGATGCCATCAATCATGGTAATGATAAGCTGAAAATAATATAATAATTACCAATGATGATGTTGCTATAACCCGGCAATTTCTAAACATTGGTTTTTCACTGCATATTTCCAAAGAGTAATTATGGTGCATCTAATAAATTCCTTTTGATTTATGAACTCATTCACCTCCTGTTAAAGAAATGAATCATTTTTTGGGCTCAAGATGCACATTAACGCATTTACAAATGAAGTTTTGGAATTGTGCCTCCGCCACATTTGAAACTCTTGGATTCACGGTGACAGGGACAAATAACACTAGGCATCAGTTATAGCAACTGCATGCTATAATGAGTACTTTTACACATTTTGTCATAGCTCATTATAGTGGACTTTGATTGTATTCCTCCATACCAATTTTGAGATTAATGCATGACATAAGTACCATCTACTGGGATATTGATATTTGAGTGCACAGGGTTCAAAGATTAATTAATATTGTGAACTATTTTAGACCAAGCTACTTATATTTACATTAAAAAATTTTAATGTAAAATTAATATAAATTTACATAAAATAATCTAATTCAGATGTATCTGTTTGACTAGTAATAAATCTACTTTCACAGACTAATGATATGTTTGCGAAATTTGAAAACATAACTACCATTTAATTAGCAAATATACTGCGTATAATAATTATATGCATCATTTGCTATTTTATAATAAGTTTCCTCATTATTTTTAGCCATCTTAAATCTATTGTTGAAGTTGTGAAATGCATGTACTTTTATTACAAATTATATCCTTTTCATTTAATTTTTTTTTTACTGTTTAACTATGACAGACTTTTGATATATTTATATTTTTTGTCACTTGTTTATATAAAACTATGTAAGCATTAAAATTATTTTAACTTGCGAATAAATATATTATTATTAAATGCATAAGCAATAGCTACGAGTTTAATTGATGGAATGAAGATACAAGTGTAAGAAAATATTTAATCATTTAGGATAATGGAAAACCAATTTAGAAAAAATTTGGGAAATAACAAAAGGTACTTAGCAGTAACACAAACAATCAAATGAGGAAAAATTTCGTGAAGTACTTGTGTTAGAGTGTATTTTTATACAGTTGTGAGGCACAGTCTCTTTGAACACTTGGCTGGGGATGACGAGATATCTCGTCATGCAGAATTGACGTTTCATGTGGGTGTGACGAGATATCTCGCATGTCTAGTTTTTTGGTTATTTTATTTGGGTGTGATGAGATATCTCGCTGGGAGTTTCTTAGGCGTCTTCCTTCATCCTTCGACAATGCTCTCTGATCGGTAGATGACAGCATTTGTGAGAATGAGTGGCAAGAGTGTGTGAAAGTAAAGAAGCTGACTGCTTGTCGGATGGCCAGTTGTTGGTCTTGAGCAAAGTGTCTACCGGCAAATGGTAATCGCAACACTTAGTTACAAAGCCTCATAATAAACATTTTTTCCTTTGCACACAGCCAGACAATGGGAGATTGGACTCAAGAGTCCACCTTCGGGTCTCTTCTTCAGATCAGAAGGAGAGTAACAAAAGAAAGAACACTCATTCTGCTAAGCTATTTCTTTTTCATTTAGCACATTTGCAGACCTTTTCACATATTATTCACCCTTTCTGTAGGTGGCATGGGTGTTGTATCTCTTGCAGTGGTCCATGCTTCAGGAGCTTACTTCCAGGAAGCCTAGAGAAACTGTTCTAGGATTTGGCAAGGGTAAAAGTTTTTCATATAGTCATTGAGAGTCAACAGCTGAGTGTGTGTAGACCTAGTAAACGTATGCATGAAATAGATTAGACCTGTGTGAGCATGTGGGAACAGATTGTGCTAAAGTGGAGGGACAGGAGATGTAGCCTTACTAAGCACATTTCATGGAACTGAAATGAGCCAGGTAAAGGGAAAGATAGGAATTGTGAGAAAGCCAGTAGTGGTTCAAGACTACAACTGAAATATGGGCTGTGCGAACAGGTGTGATGATACAATGAACATCTACAAAACAGAAGCAGTCACTCAAAATATTACATGAAAATATTTAGGCACTTGATTGATATGTGTTGCATCAATTCCTTTGTCATATACAAAAAAGAGTAGTGGAAAATAGTTATAAAAAGTTCCTCATCACTCTGGCAGAAAAGTTGATTTCCAAGTATGGGAATCCTCCCAGAGGAGAAAAGGGTCCTTCCCACACCCCCTTCCCCTACTTGACTGACAGAAAGGCACTTTTTAGAATCAATTCCACCCATTGAAAAATAAGCATTCCCCACAGAGTGGTGTGTTGTATGTTTTAAGGCAGAGCAGTGAAAAGAAACAAGATTGTGGGGTAGCTTTGTGTCCAACTACATGTTTTAAAAATTATGACACGAAATCTGAATTTTAGCAAAAAGTTGTAATTTAGTAATAAAGAGGGTCATTTCATAAAATATGCTCTTTCAAATGGACTTATAATTATATAAATCATCAAAATAAATATATTCCTTTAACTGTGACTAAAAATTTTATTGATATAAAAAAAAATTTTCCTCCAAATAGAATGCACCTTTTCAAAAACACTTTCGCCAGTTGAGTGGTTAAGGAAAACTGGAAAAAGAATTGAATCCTTCAAGAAAAGAGCTTGGATGAGAATGTCATGCATTAGGTTTTCGGACAATTTAGAAAGCTCTCACATGGGTAAAGTAAGTACGAACAGTGAATACATAAATTAAGACAAGGAAAAAGAATTGGATTGGCCATGCACAGAGGAGGAGGAAGGGATTACTGAGAGTGTTGGAAGGAATGGTCAATAAATGAGCGGAGAAAAGGAGAAGGGTAAAAATGAGAGTTTGAAGAACCAGAAAAAGGTCAAAGAAGTCTGAAGAGAATGGCAGAGGACACGAGGAGGAATTAATGGTACCTTAGGACCTGCAAATGAACAAGTCTTTTTGATCATTAATGAAATTACTGTCTCCAATAATTTAGCAAGTTTAGTTCCCAAAATTACATACATGTACAGAAGCAGCAGAGTTACTAATTGTCATCCCATTAATAACAGTGTGAAATGACTTCAGTTATGTATTAACAATTACTTTTCTATCTAATAATATAATCCTATGTGACTGATGGAAAAACACTGTTGCACCAATGAGACCATGTTGGCATTTATAGCCTCAGAAGGAATTCTTAGATGTCAGCAATACCTTCCACACAATTGGGATACCTTCAGCAGCCAACCTTAAACTTTAATAGAAAAGATTGTCAGTCATTAATACCATGGAATGATCATTTAATTGCTAGAATGTTGTTCATAAAACAGCAGAAATTCTAATTTATTCAGCATGAATTCCCATAAGATTGTACCAATTCACAATGTATAGAGATATTTTTCTCATTAAACAATCATGTAGTTTTCATTGAGCATTTAAAGTTTACATGAATAGAGCTCTGGACAAACTTTTAAATCACCGTAAAAATTTTACTAAAATATAGAACATAATAAATTAATTCACCTTTCCATTGAAACTATGTATTTATTAAATATAGTTTTCGAGATATGATAAAAAGAAACTTAGTTTTTTTGCCTAAAAATACACCCACTTTAAAACGTATTTCAATTGGCTGGTTGGAATATGATGTCACTTGCCTACAGAGCAACATGAAGAATCCCGACTGCTGGAAGAATCTGCTCGATTTGGGACTGCATCCGAATAATATATTAAGAATACAAAGAAAGTATTTAATTTCTGCAGACGATATATGGATCTGGGTTTTGCTAAGGCCAATGCTAGAAACCCACCGAAGATAACGACCGCGGCAATGTTTGCTTATGTAAGCAACAACAGTAGCTACATTTAAGTGGAAAGACAGGGAGTGAAGATGGCACTGTAAGAAAATCGCAATGCTTTCACATTGATTTTTCTGTTAACGCTAGCATATTTATAATTTAATGATAATTGAGAATGCTTTCATATTAGAGTTGGACAAGATGAATACGGTGATGATGCGATCGGCTACGTGCAAGTAAAGCACAGCAAAAATGAATGCGTTGCACGTGCTCGTATGTGCCCTGAGCATAATATAAGAGCAAAGGCTTACGTCGTGGAAGCACTAATTTCAGAGGGCAACGAAAACGATGTAAAGAACCTTTTGTGTAGGGATTGCACAGAAAGTTTGGGTAAGTAAAAGTATTAATTAAACCTATTATTGTTACCACCATTCATGCTTTTCAAAAGTCTCCTAGGCCTCTCCATTATAACTTCTACAATTTGTTGTCCAGCTCTTTTATGAAGCTAAAATAAGATCTGGACAAGGAGGTTGTTTAAAGGTGCCCTTGCCCCTGGTAAATCACATATGCAACTGCTTCTCAAGAGTGATAGCATTTGTAAGCAGTCTTATCACTTGATCTTTGCATATGAAATTACAATTAAATAATTCAGTCATTTCAAGAACATTAGTATATTTTGAATCCTTAATATCACACATTACCACCTTGTCCAAGTTTATTTTGCTTTTAAATTTTTCGTCTAGCATGGTATTAGTTTGCAAGCCTAAACTGAAGAAAGGAATAACAGGGCAAACTGATCCAGATGTAATATTTAAGCAATCCTTGTTAGGGACTGTCCATAACCAACCTTTGATGGGTAAATAACCTATGATGATAATAATAATACTTATTTATTATTAGTATTAAACCCTCTTCCAGATATTACAAAATATAAAGCTATGTATGATTTACATAATATAAGACCCTTTTAGGAAGTTTATTAAAGTGCTTAATTTATACATATAATGCAGAAAAAACAATAACAGAAAATTAGATCACCACAGAATATTTTAAAATCTTAATTACATGTGAACCAATTTAGTGACAGTTACAAAGAATAATGTCATATCCTACCCCATTTGAAGAACCCAATAATACAGTTAACTTAGACAATATTTCACAAGCAATGACAAACGTTCTACATAGAAGCCAATAGGCCCAAGTTTGTAAAATTTGTTCAAGGCATTGTTTGTTCAAAGTATTTTCAAAGTGATACACTTTTAAAACATGGGTAGATTAAGGGTTCAACTAAGATTTCAAAATCTGCAGTGTGCCCAGTGCAAAACTAGAGAGGGGTCTCTGGTGGAGAGAATTTTGGGAGCCAGACACATGGTTACAGCAAAAATGCAGAGGGGACTCCGTGTGGTGGGAAAACAATTGAAGTGTAAAATTTTTTTAATGTGGATTCCGAATGAACAAAGATGTGCCAAAGGGTGGATGCTCACCGGATGGTTTGTCAAAAGATTCCATTTTTGAGGTAAAATGTCCAACAAAAGTATCAACTCAGGGTAACTACATTAGCCAAAACAATGAACCTAAACCAAAAGTGTATGCACAGATGCAACAGAAATGTGGTTTGCAGAAAAAGAAAATTTATGTCTGGCCAGATCTTCCTTTGAAGTGGATAAATCAGTGGAAGTGTTCGAACTGACAATTGATCGTGACTTCACTGCTTCTCTAATTTCTAAATGCATACGTACGACTCTGATATTCCATATTGGTGTCCTTATGTTTTAAATGCAAAATTGCATTTAACTTTTCTTAAAATAAGGGACACAATATCATTTCTCTCAAACTATTTCCCTTTGTAAAGTATTCTGTTCCCCAACTGACTGAGCAAAAATAAATAAATTTGAGGTACTCCCATATAATGCATACTATCATGCTCATTATGGAATCATGTGGCAACTAATGACATTTCATTAACATTACCAAGATCTGTCTGGAAATCAGACTCCATATACGTATTGTGGCTCATATACACTCTCAACATCAGACTGGCCTTCTGTTGAACTACCTGATGACTCTGATGTAAAGATGGCATTCAAAAGAAGCTTAGTCTTCAAAGGAGTGGAAGAAGATTTAATAGGAGAGACACATGGATCTATCAGCTCTGGTTTTCTCCATCACATTTCTGGTTCACCTGGATGCCTTTACTTCTGAAATGTGTTCCTTTACACTTTGGTCCTTGTGATGTTGTTTCCATTAGTGTATTTTCCTCCTCTTCCTTCTTTCTTGGAGTGTGTTAGTAGAACTGAAGTATAAAATGATATATTTTATAGAATGTACAATGGTATATAAAAATAATTATTAAGAAGTTATTGAGAATTTGCCACTCAATAAGAACAACTTAACCATACATTTACAAAATAGATTTGTTCAATAATATTTTGGTATTTTTCAGTTGCAGATAAGGATTTGTAACTTATTGGCTATGGTTTTGTGCCATTAAAGAATTGCACAACAGCTGATTATGTAATATTGAAAGTTTTCAGCATAAATTTCCCACTTTATTCTTTTACAAATATAAAAAATAGTTAAATGTTGATATATATTGATGCACTTTAGGTGTCCATGAATATCTAAGTTGAATAACGAATTTTCTACTAGGTTTCTAGGAAAAATTACCTCTATCTGCTGATACTGCAGGTTCATGTAGATCCAATTCACCGGAAACATTAAATGCTTCTGCAACACTATCTTCTACGAAGAAAAATGAACCAACTTAAACTCACTCCTATTACAATAGTCAGTTTTTAAAAAACAATAACTACTATTGAATATATTTCATAACTATTACATAGGTACCTACCTTCCAGCAACTCATTCATCATTTCCTTTCGCTTCCTAATCAATGTACTTTACCTGCCAACTCTTGGTGCCTCAACACCTTGGCAGATAAAATTTGAAGGCACAGCATGCCTTTTCAGTCTTGGCTAGCTTCCATTCCCAATAATTGTCAAGGTCTTCCTTATACTTTACCATGCAAATAACAAAACGCTTGGTAAGTAAATGTACAGTTCTTTACACACTTAATTTTATAAATGAATCCCTGCTTTAAAAAATGAGAGTGTTGAGATATTTACTTACATCAAAGTGATCTTCACAGACGCTTAAAACTGCCTTTTGTGAAGGGAAAACCTTTCGTCAGCACTTCTTCATCCATATACATCTTCTCTCAGTATCTTGGGGTATAATGAAAAAATATTTATTCGGAGTATTTACAGTCGTGTTTCTGCACAATGTAGTAGTTCAACCAAGACTTTGGCATTTTTATGCTTCTGTATTAAACAGATAATATTTATTTAATGCCTTTAATCGCAATAATTCATGAATGTTCGGTAAACTCTTACTCAACAACAGACTCTTAAACCAACAAATGCAAGTGGCGGTGGTGCGAATTACATTTTTATTGCAAGTTGAAATGTGACATTTTCTAAAGCTGATATTAAATTATATAATAACTTTTCGAGCAAAATTCTTCGACCATATGTATCGTTTTTATACAAAATATTTTAAATATCAATACTTGAATAGGCATCCAGAGCTCTATTAGTAAATTTGTTTCCCCACAACCAAAATAAGCTAAATGAACCATGTAAACATAAGACTGGTCCGAACACAACAAAATTGTGACCTAATTTATGCTGTCACGAAACCTTAGTGAAATTAATAATAATTAGTAAATCAAACTGTCCCACTCCCAATTTTTTTATCACATGGCTGAAACTGACTCGCTACAACTTGCAATAATATCAAATACCAAAATTGTGTGTTACAGTTGTTTCATGTGAAATGGGGTGATGATTACAGATTAATTATTAGCCAAGGAGAGGAGCATATTTAAGAGAGTTATTAATTAGACATCTGCACATTGTGTAGTCAATCAATTTTTTTTTTAATAATTGAAATAAGACTACATGGAACAAACTTAGTTAAATTACAAGTGTACACACCACAAACTAGATACCAGCAAGAAGAATCAGCTTTGAGGTTTGGTGGAGAAAATTCAGGGAACTATAATAGGTTCTATATTCTCAGGCATAACTATGTGGAAATCCATTTCTGAGAAAAAGGAATAACGTACTCCGTATTTTTCCACTAAAATTTTTAATCTGGCACGACTAGTTTCAACGCTACGGCGTCATCTTCAGGTACAAAAATCATACACAGACAGCCATTCATGTCAGGCAGTGGGGGTGGGCATCAAAGGGGGAAGGAAAGGAATGCGGGTTACGATTGGTCGTGAATCCAGGTGCCACTACGGACGGTGGCCGGGGTGTTCAGGGTCTGGTGGTGGGTAATTACATTGTGCCCGGGGGAGACCCATGGTGGCGTCTAGCAGTGGGGTGTAATTTTCAAACAAATTGTCATTCGCCATGGGTCCTTTCCTCCGGTGTCTTCTTATCTCATATTCCTCTAGTTATCCATCTTGCTCCCCTTCTCGGTCAGGTGAAGTATGTCCGGTAGGAAATCACTCGAGCGTCCTTCCTCCCACAGATGCTTCACAAAGTGCGATTGGGAGGTGTTTTCATAACGAAAACATCTCCTGTGCTCTTCTGTTCTTGCATGGAAGGATCTGCCTGTTTGCCCCACGTAGACAACCTCACAGTCACT
>WURS02457131.1:0-13815 GCA_011762765.2 Rhinocypha anisoptera | reverse complement strand
AATTGAAGCATTTTTAGCGATGTACAACGAATTTATTACTCCCAATGCTTGTGCGAGAGACTTACTGCTGGGAATTTTACATATTGTTTCAACACCATCATCATCAGATGATTCACCACCATCATTATACCTTAACTGCATTAGATCTAAGAATGTGCTAATTCCTTGTAATTCCATAACAGTAATAACTTATATGCTATGGTAGGTGTTTAATGTTATATATCTATCTGAGTACATGTTGTGGATTGTTTTTATTTACTTCTTATATTCTTAATATGTTGTGTATATGAAACAAAGTAAGAGCTAAAAGTTTTAATTGCTATCTTTGGCTTGTTCCAATTTCATATTTTATATGAAGTAAATATGGACTCCATATATGAGTATGGTATCAGAATCTGTCTGCTACTGAATGGTTATTTAGCTAAGCGTCCCCAGTTTCATTCAACTTAATATTGTGTAAGCCTATCACCATCAATTTATCTGAGTTTTCTGTATTTCTTCAATTAGGTATTGCTCACTTTTACCCCAAGATAAATTTACACTGCTGCAACCAACATGGATATTGGAAGAACTCCAACCGTCCAGTTTTCCCCCTTCAAGAAATTTAATTTTAAATCCTTTGCCAGCTCTCAAATTGGCATATCTTCAGTTACCCATAAATGCTCCAATAAGGAATATTTTCAAGGTAAGAAATCTAATAATCTATTTACTTTGTACATCATAGTTAGTTTTGGAAATAATATACTAAGCTTTGATTGTGATGAAGGACATTTGAATTTGTGTATAATATTTAAATTCAACTGTATCTAAAAATGTAATATGATTATGGTTGACATATGACTTTTCACTACCTACTCCCTGAAAAGAAATTATGGCAATTCTCCTATCACTGTTGAACTAATTAGTTATTATTTTGATTGTAGCATATTCAAGTTTGGAATCATGAATGTATATTAAATAAAATGTGAATATTCTTAGTTTGTCTCAGTCATGAATGTACATATATGATTAAGGAATAATATTAAATTCTTTAAAAAGTTATACTTTTTCTTTGCATGCCACTCTCTCAGAACTGATCTTGAAAGCATCCTAAAACATTGGTTTTACTAGGCCTGCAGGTTAATAAAAGTAATTTAAGATAATTATAAGTTCTGTAGTTAAACAAAATTTATTATCACAGATTTGATATCATGTATTCAGTTTGAGTCAAATCTGTGTACAAATCATAGCATATCAATCCCTAATCTAAATGAATAAATCTTTATAATATTACTAAAAATGATGCTTAATTGAATGCTTGTAATTTTTCTGGTAATTTATCATTGAAACTATTTTTGTATCATATCCTTCTTACATGCATAACTGCCATAAAATACTTGTTAAATACCCAACTCAGCTATTTATACATACAATGTTTTGGATATTTATGGATATAATCATTTATTTTCTAACTAATAAACAGGGTCTTACTATGCCAAACAAGCGTAATGCAAAGAGAGCTGTGGCACTCATTGCTTGTGTCCATCTTCATCGAAAAGGCGAGCTTGGAAATGACTTGTTGCCTGTGAGTCATGCACCTGCAGAACTTGATGATTCCAAACTTTTTCCACATTGGATTGATGAGAAAAACAATGATAGTGTTCCAGGATCTAAGAAATTGAAGCGAGTTTGCAATAAAGAGGTAATAAAGTTGTAAAAATAATAGAATAAGAGCATTTAACCTGATTCCTATTCTTCACATTAATAATGCTTTATCAACAGTTTTTATTTAACATACTTAAAACTGTATCATCTCCATCCATTTTGAACCAAATGAAAGTCAACTTGATATTTTGCCAATTTAAATTCACTTTTCATTTTTGTAGATAGATCGATAGGATATACACATGATTAAGTGACAGATACTCAGTGCATGTCATAATGAAAACAACAAAATGAACAGGCCTTCTCAGTGAATTTTATGAAAATAACAAAGTTAAAAGAGAAATGATTCATAAAAACTTAGGAGGATACATTGAATCAAAGGTAATTAAATTCTGATTTAATTATGGATACAGTCAAAATACTCAGTTATTGATTTCAGAGCTCTTAATACTAACCATGCAAATTAGAAATACTGCATACTTAAAGTTATTTCCATCAATTTTTTTTCATTTGCTTGTAACCTGTTTACCTACATTGGAAATTACATTGCTCCTGCCATCAGTAGCCTTCTTTTGCTAAAAGCTTCCTTTGCCTTGTGATTCTTCTTTTAATTCCCTTATACCATGACCATTTTTGGAAAGGGTACTACCCAAATAAGTCTTTTTCTTGCTCTACCTTAATACTTCCTAAACATACATATTTAATTCTGTCACTGTCTGTACGTCTCATAAATCATATTACTTTCACTCTCTTATTTGCTTTCATGCCATACTTCATGCCATATTGATCTTGCAGTGCACACAAGGGCTGCAATCCTTTGGCTAAAATATCCTATTAGTCCTTGGATGGTTACAAATTAGCTGATTTATGAACGAAATAAATTCCCCGCCCACTCAAATTCCTTAATTCAATGGCACAGAGCACATCAAGGTTATTTATGATGGTACTGATAAAATCCTCATGGAAGATAATTATAGATGAATATAAGTAGTGGATATAGTTTATGTAATTTATAATGGCAAATGAATAATACACTAATCTGTGAAGATCAACATATATAAATGTAATATAGGTTTCGTCCAGTCAAATGCATTAATGTAGCATTACAAACAGTTTAAACAGACATTTTTAAGGAATAAAGTACCCATTTGCTGTGTGAAAAGAGGTAATTCATTGATAGTAACATTTCATTATTAAGAATTCCCTTAATTTGTTTTAAAAAAATGGGTATTAAGTACCAAGAAAGATTGAATAAGTGGAAGCTGGTTCAGTGAACCATTCCCGTCATTTGAAGGAGAAAAATTAGATGAGCTGTTCTGAACTGATTATAGTTTATTGCCAAAATAACAATATAGTTGAATGCCATAGAAACTTTCAGAGTGGAAAAACAACCCTCAAAGATGAGCCAAGTGGCTGACAATCTCTCAGTGAAGAATCACTAATTTCTGTTCAACTGAAGTTTTTGTTGCTTGTTGGCCAGAGAGTCACTTGTCATCATAGTGCAGGAAGTTGATATCAGCCCTGAGTTGGCACATACTGTTGATAGCTTAACAGGATGGCAGCTTTCTGATACCAAGTTTGATTACTGAGAACATAAGGTAAATTGGTTAGGCTTTGGATGGCAAATTACTTAGTTTCAATGAAGTACACAGAAACCAAACAAATCAGTACCAGTTTACTAAGCCTGTTTTTTGATCTAATTGCCTATACTTTTAATCTTTCAAGCCATTTACGGACAGAATCCATCACTAATGCCACTTACACCATTTGTAGAAATGTATAATAAATATGACTATAGTTTTTCAAGAGACAAATGCATAGTTTATCATTAATTACCCACAATGATTTTTAGGAGTTGTTGATGTGTGATCAAGGAAAGAAATTACCCCCTACCCTGATGAGGGAATTTTTATTGGTTTAATAGTAGCTGAGCCCCACCATTACCTATGAAACTGACCTCTGGGTTGATTACTATGGTTGGTTTGATGTAAGATCTTCTAAAGCAAGCATTGCAATGTTTAAAGTATGAATGGAAGGAGAGGTGATCACTGTAGAATTTGTTTAACTATGAGTAAGGTGTTTTGCCCAGTAATTTTTTTCATTCATCATCATGCAGAAAAGAATTCAAACCTTTATCTAGCTTCTTTGCATACTGTCCCTGAAGATTGTTAATGTTGTTATAGCTCATTGATGTTCAGGTGCAACTGCAAGTTGTGCTACAACTGCTATAGTATAATGTGACATATGTATACATATCCATTCATCCTTGATACTACAGTCCAATTTGGACCTTGGCTGCCTCCAGATTTTGCCTACAATTTTTTTCTGTTCATTGAAACATCCTTCCAGTTCCTGGTTCCTAGGATATCTCTGGCCTTGCATCCCACCTAGTCGGCCCATTTTATCCTGGGTTTCCTCACTGGTCTCTTATGTTCTATACAATTAGATAGACAAAATACATTTCTGTAGTTAAATCTCTTTACTATATATGTTAATTCCTATTTACCCATTTGGATACATCATTTAGTCTTTTGTGAACAATTTTGTTTTTTTGTTTGTTATTATATGCTTTATTTTTCTTCATTCAACATTTTTAATTTTTTCCCTCAATGGTAGTAGTACCACTAATTGAGAAACTGACCATGCAGTTGAAGACTGTGATTCTCACATTAATTTTCCAATTAAATTTTACAAATCTTTTTCATTCTTTCAAATAGATCATTATGATTCATCTCCTTAATTAGAAAAAAGTTTGTTCATATGCAGAACTATTTCGCCTCAATACTTGGTTAAACATTTTGATATTAAACTAAGGTGTAATCTGTTGGCTTTCACCAGACCCAAATAGTTTTTACAATTTTATCAGTAAAGCAGTGAAGTGATCAGATAATATATTTTTGGCATAACAATGTCAGTCTTCCATATCTTTTGTAAAATTTTATATTTTTAGAAAGTATTGGCTTGTTTTATAAATTATGCTTGAGATTTGGACTGCTTTTCCTCTTCAGGCATCAAAGGGTTTACGTGGTAGTCATCCAAAACTAGGTGTTCCAACTTATGTTTATCACATATTTCAAACACCTGCCTATGATCCTCCATCCCCTAAAGATTCACGGGGGACAGCGATCTATAATGTCCTTAACATGAGAAGAGGATATGCAATCTTGTCTTCCAAAAAACTTCCTGAGGTTAGTAAATATTATAATTGTTATTTTCAGGGATTTAATTGAATTTTTTTACAGGTTGATTCATTAAAGAAATTTCTTGATAGCAGGAAGCTTAGCAATAGGAAGGTAAAAAAGCTATATCTATCTAATAAAAATATAGGATATTATTTTTGTATAGTAAAAAGTTAACTGAAAGAAGAAAAAATGTTAAATTTAATGAAAGGCAAAAAGTACAACTGAATAAAAACAGGTTGTTAAAACTATTCCCCACAATATCACTATCAGTATACCACATTTATTGTAGTTTCTACTGTTGTATAATTTATATGTCTTAAGGACTACATATGTAGAATGCTGTTAAGGAATTAAAATGTCAGATAATTACAGACATTTAGAAGATAATATGTGATAAATTAAAAAGTTTTATTTTAGATAAATAAAAAAGGACTTATTAGCATAATTTTCCATTCAACTGTATTATTCAATGTTGTGTTACACCAACAGATAAAGTGCTTAGCTAATAAACAAGGGTATCTGGGTTAAAGTAGTCTTTCATAATTTCCAAATCAGCTTTTGTGTTTTATCATTATTTAAAAATAAATTATCACCTGAGAACTATATTTCTGATAAGTTTATCTTATGATATTTCTAAACAAAATTCACATTCATTCCTTTGTGCATGAAAGCAGCATCATCTGTGAATAAATTGCTTTTATAGTAACATTGCTGAGGCTCTTTTGTTATTACTATGAATAGGAATGGTCCAAAGTTTGAACCCTGTAGTATACAGCTTTTTAAATCACATATCTTGATTGCTTTTCTTCATACTCAAGAGTTTGTGTTTAGTGGTGTATGATATTATCTATTGGGCTGTGTACAAAGCAAATTTCATATTATGGTATTATTTAGGTCTGGCCTCTGATCTTTTAAAATTAGTCACAATATTATCAGAACTCAGCTAAATTTAATTCCACTAGCTACCCGAAGGAAAGTTACTGGCCAAATGTTTTTATATTACTTGCTACACCATCAAGTATACTACCCTGCACTTCTGGAAAAATTCTGAAAGAATTCTGCATAAATGTCAGAGTAACAAGAAAGCCAAAAAATTTAATATACATACCTCATTTGTCCAAAAATTTCACTTATTTTATGTCATTGTTTGAACCTACGAGAGACTACGACCAAATATCACAAAATTCATTTATTTTTTCATTCTGTTGGCCTTGGTGGCAGCAGGGTAACGTCCTCGTCTGCCAACCTGGAGGTCGCGGGTTCAATCTCTACCTAGGGCATGGATGTGTGTGTTTTGTCCTTGTTATTAAAAATGTTATAGTGCCCACAGTAATTGTTCTATTAGTGCTGTTTGTGGGCATTTGAAAAAAAAATAAATAAAATTCAAGAAATCCATAAGCCATAGTGAACAAATTGTTTTTATTTCTGATTTATGTATGTTACTGTATTCCTCGTATTTAATGTTTTTAAACAACCCTGTATTTAAGCATGTATCGGAATTTATATCATTGTAATTATCTTCGCCAACCAGGTTAGCCTGGTGGGTAGCATGCTTGCCGGCTAACCCAAAGGTCATGGGTTTGAGCCTCCCCCAGGTCATAATTGTTGTTTTGACCAAATGAGTTTAATCTTTGAACTGAAGAGGTGCAAAATGACCATAGCAGACGTTGCACCCTATAAACAAAAAATACTACTACTGTATTTATCTTTTTATGAACTATTAATTTTATTATGGATAATTACAATTACTTTAATAGGGACATTTTCTCCTGTATAATAAATAAATAATATGGTTAGTCTTGAATTCCAAGGTAATGTAATTTATCTAATAAAAGGACAGTTAGTGATATATTTTAATGAGTTCTCAGATATTTCTTTGCTTTACATCATAGGTTTGTGATTTCTCCATCTTCATGAGTTCTGGTGAAATTGATGTAAGGATTCAATCAGAAAATGGCAAGGAAGAAGTCATACTTACTACTGCACAAGTTGAAGAATTGGAGCTTTTCCATACTATGCTGTTTCTTGATTTACTAAATATATGCAAACAGTTTTTTGTTGTTGATAAATCTGATACTGTTGATGCATACTTATTAGCACCTACTTGTTTAGGTAAGCATATTTATTTATTTAAAAGTACACTCTCTCCTTCTCTTTGAATAGTTCATTTTTGGTACCTACAAAAGTAGGGTGCAATAATCATCATACAAGTCTCATACTTAATTGTTGAGCCAATCTTGTTACAGAACTAGAGTTTGAAGACAATAAATGAGTACATTTTCAAGGTAAAGATTACAAATTATCATTCTAAACAGCATTTATTAGATGATTATAGGGTTAATTGTAAAATCTCCAATTTCATTTTTCTCTACTACTGGAGCATGTCCTTAGACTCTGACTTAAACGTGGTATAAGGGCTCATGCATTTCAATGATCCATGGAATTGCACTGACTAGGACAGTGATTATGCTTCTGGTAGGGTCATTCCAAATAGTTTGAGCGGTAGGAACCAGACGAAAGCAACTCCTCAGTGAGATGGCTACAAAGGCATCTGAACCCCCAGAGGTGGCCATGAAGTGATAGTGTTATGTTAAAAACACTATTGAGGAAGGAAATGGAAATCCACTGGAGCCAGGTACACCCAGGAACAATGATAAATGCAAAAATGAAACTGAATCCTGGCAACTGTCAGCCTCATTTCACTGTGGTGATTGGCTATTGGAGAGGCAAGGCTTCTGTGGTCATCATCTCATGAAATATTTGTGTCACTACAACTGCAATGAAGGCAACAAAGAGGACTGCAATACTTAGAATAGGGATTTGGGATGTATGGAGACAATTTTGGGGTTAGGTAAGTTAGAGGATTCTAAATGGAGAAAAGAAAAATACACAGTGTACAGTGGGTAAGGTACAGGTCGAATCTATGGTCATGGGTTCGAATCAATATCAGGTTATTATTTTAATGGTGTTGTGGTGCAGTGGGTAAGGTATAGTTCAATAGCCGAAAGGTTGCAGGTTCGAGTCCTGTCCAGGGTATGGGTGTTGTTTGTCCAGATGGGTTTTTTCTATGAGTTTCAAGAGATGTGAAATGACCATAGCTTTCGAAGCACCCTATAAAATGAAAATACTTATACTACTACTAAATACCAAGACTGATTGTGGTTAGATGAAGAGATAGTGGAGATTATTGGAGCAATTGCTATACTTTAATCAATAGCAGAGGGGCATAGAGTCAGTATGAGATTGCCTTAGTTCTGACCCAGTAATTAGAAAGGAAGGTAGTAAACATTGAACAAGTTAGTGATAGAGTGAGAAGAGTATAAGTTACAACTGATATAATATTCTTAGTTCTAATCCAGGTATTTACAGCAACGGTGGTACTATGGTAGTTCTAATCCTGGTATATACAGCTATATATACTATGATGGGTTACTAGAGGGAAGAAGTAAATAAGGTGTATGATCAGCTTAAATAAGTGATTGATGACAACATACCCAACAGAAAGAATATTGTACTAATAAGGAAATGGAATACTGTTGTGGATGAAAGGAAAATAAGTAGATGAATATATTTTGGGAATAAGAATTGACCATATAGAGTGTTGATATTAGTGGAGTTTTTTAACACTCAAATATATGTCCATAAGGTTAATTTTTTTGTCATGCCCTGGTGGAATTACTCCCAACTATTAATAGCTATTTCCTTGATCCTACTCTGTCTGGAAGCTTCAGGCATTGTCATTATAAAAGTTTAATATGTTTTTGAGTATTAAATTAGTTTTTTATACTGCAGTTTTTATTTTTATCCATTACACAATTGTGACTGTTGTGAAAAGCAGGGGAAATTGCAAAATTGAAACTAAATGAAGTTTTTGCTGATAATTTGTCTGATGTCCCAAGTCATGATGAAACTGATTGAAGTTCTGATGAAAAAATTTGAAGATAAAGCCTTTTCTCTTTCACATCTCATACAATCAGGGTAAACTATTATTGAACTGTTAAAAATACTATTGTTTAAATTTCTTTATAGATACTGATGGAAAGTGGATTATTGACTGGGATATAGTAAGAAATTTTCCAATGCTACCTCCAGTATTACCACTAACACCAATGGAGTTAGAACAATTTAAAGTAGATGAAAATTTTCTGTATGAAGTTGTCACTCCATGGTACAGAGGTAGTTTTGCAGAACAGGTGGGTAAACGACTTTACTTTTTGACAAAGGGATAATATTAAAGTAAATGATTGTTTGGTAAGCAGTAATCACTAAAACCTCGGTGATATACTCAAAATCACCAAACCCCTCTCCAAACCCTGTCACTCAAAAAATCCACCCACTCCTTGTCTTTGTCCTAGATGTAAAACCTGTCCCCTACTGTTTACTCCTTCCCTTCCTCATGACAATTTTCTTAAATATCTCCCTTCCCACCTCCTTCTGCACCACTAGTAATGTTATCTTCCTTCTAAAATGTAAAATTTGCCCTGCCTTTTACATTGGCCAATGTACCACTCCCCAGAACATCCTCATAAGCAATCACAGAACCTCCTGTAAGCCTTCTTGTGCACCAGCTTCCCTACCGGTTCCAAAACATGCTTCCCTCAACAATCTTGACTTTGACAATTGTTACAACGTATCCATTATTTCTTCTCTTCCCCCCTCAACCACACCCATAACACTCAAAACCCTTGAAACAGCTGTTGTTTACTTATCTGAGTCATTTCAACGACCTGGATTAAACACTGTCCACTAATCTTGTCTAAATTGCTACTTTTTATTGATCATCCTACATCACCACCTTCTGCCAATCTTTATTTCTTTTCACTAGCCAGGCACATTCACTTTCAACTTTGTAATCTTCCCACCACCCACTCTTCATCTTCCAATCTCTTACCCCTCCCAGAAATTTCCCCTACCTCTTCCCCTCACCTGCCCCTTATATATAAGTCCCATCAATGCCCAGACCCAGTTTCGTCTAATCTCCTATCTGAGGAAGGTGGTTTAGCAGCCACTGAAAATTAAAAAACTTGTGAGCCTTTATATCTCTGTGCCTATGTTTTTTTTGTGTGTGACAATCATCGTCTCACTTGAGTCATCTTATCACGTTATTTATATATGTACATACATATATATACACACACACATTTCAAAATTTTTCATCAACCACTCTTCTCTCGTCTTCATATGTTTATAGTATTTATTCATGTATAAATGTATATAAATAGGTATTTATTTTAATTACCTTTAAATGCTATTACCTTTAATTGTTACATACTACATTATTATACTAATATTTATTGATTATAATTATCATGTAATAGTTCCTTTTTTTTCTTGTAGCACTATGTTGTGACACGAGTCTGTAAAGACATGACTCCTAGGAGCCCCTTTCCTTCAATATCATTCACATCCTTTCAACATTATTTTCAAGAAAAGTATGATCTCAGCCTTTCCCATCCTGACAAGCCACTTCTTGAAGTGAAGAAAATTTCCAGCCGGATAGATTGCACACACCCCAAGTTAGTAAAATTTTCACTAATTTTTTTAGTTGATAATTTTAGTATTCATAATGCCATTTCAATTTGGAATTCACCCAACCAAGTTAACAACCCTGCCCAGATAGATTGGTCCTAAGCATGGGTAACTATTGAGGATTGGCATCAGGAAGGGAATCCAGCCATTAACACCTACCAAAACCTATGATGGGATGACAAATAATTATAGAGGAGTGAATAAGGCTAGTGTGTTCCTCATGGACAATGTGCTTTTATTTTAAACAAAAATACTGGTTGTAAGGAAAGATAAAGTGCACAGATTGAAAATCAGCATACTGAACATGAAACAATGATTAGTTAATTGAGAGGGTATAATGGATTTAAATTGGGGAGTAGCCTGAACCTTCCTTGCATGCAGGAAATCTGGTGGAGAGAAAAATAATGCCAAATAGTTGACAAAAGGTTACACAAACAAGACAAGCAGGCAAAGGTTACTAATCCATTCCCTGAAATCATGAATCTAGAAGAGGCTTACAACAGGGTGGTCAGGCAGGAAGTTTGGAAATGTATGAGAAAGAAGGGAGTACTGGAGAATAATTTAATGTTGGTGAAAGAGATGTATGGGGGTGAGGAAACCCTGGTCAAGATGAGTCGTGTAGTCAGGCTCCATTAGGGCTTAGTGCTGGGTCTATTCATTTGTAATGGATTGAGGTAAGGAGCAGTGAACCTTGGAACATACTGTTTGTAGATGATCTTCTTCTATACAAAAGAACGAGAGAGAAACTGGAGGAATGGAAAAAGGCATTGGAGGAGAGGTGTATGAGGTTGAGCTGAACAACATAATAGTATGTACATGTTAATGGGCTGTGCAGTAAATATGCATGCAGACTTTTATAGTGAAAAGTTAACTTAAGTGTGTAAATTCCTGATGCCTTGGGTTGATCACGGAAAGCAGAGGACTGGACGAGGAGGTATAGTATCAAAAAACATATGAGTTGATGAACCTGAGAAGCTGAGTGGTGTCTTTTGTGGCAAAACATGAGGTGTAACATTAAAGGGAAGTTGTGTATAACAGAGTGGTGTGGCTGACGATATCCTATATATCCCATGTGTAGCTCATAACAAAGGAGTAGGAAGGGGAAATGATGGTGGCTGAAAGGAGGATATTTAGTTGTATGTGTTGTGTCACAAGAAAGTACCAAATAGGAAATGACCAAAGAAGAGAAATGTCAAAGGTGGGCCCAAATGGGAAAAAGCTACATAAATACAGTTAAAGTGGTTCAGAAATATGGAGTAAAGGAGTAATGAGTTTGTTGGGATAAGAGTGGGTCCCTTGTAGATGGTAGGAAAGAGGAAGAGTGGATGAGGTTAGATGGAAGGCCTATTTGGCAGAAGGTCAGAGAGAGAAAGGTTGGAAATGGAAGGATGCCCTAGATAGGGAAAATTAGTGGGTCAGAATTAAGAAAGATGATTCCAACTCCCTTGTTTCCTGTTATCTCCATCTTGTTGTGATGAGGGAGCTTGTGTGCCTAAGTAAACCTATGCTGGCAGGAGTGTAAGTTCCTTGTAGGGCCACCCAAGCCAGACAGGTCAAGGGCAACAGGCCAGACAAAGAGAGATACCCTGGTCCTCCAGGTTGGGGGTTGTGCATAGAGCTAATGACCATATATCGGAAAAACCTCAATGTTTCGAAACTTAATGAAAAACAGACTGATTATTATGATAAAATTCCCATGCAAACAAAAGGTAAATGCAAACAGAAATTGCATATACAGATTGCCACATGGAATGTTCAAACTGTGAATAAACCAGGTGCTCTACAAGGCCTTAAGAAAGAAATGGTAAAGTATAATACAGTAAACCCTCACATCTCACAGTAGAAACGGTCCTTGAAATTGCTTCATCTTGTGGAATCTTGTTATTAGGAATCCATATAAAATGGTGAATGCCGATTTTACTTCATTGATCTTTTTAATTCAGCATAATATTTTATGGATATGCAATTACCTACACAAGGAAAATAATTTCATATTTTTAATTTGTGCTTACCTAAATTAGTCATTTTAATTTTGCTTACCTAAATGCCCTACTTAATGCGAAAGACATACAATTAAATTAAAAAGTCATTTTTTAAAAATATGTAAAGTCAATTGTCAGCTACAGTACTCCACTTCTTACCAAGAATAGACACTGCATAATTTGAAATTTGGTTAGTAAGAAGAACCACATCTTGACCAAATCGAGTCCTGTGAGTGCGTGCTATGTGAGGGTTTACTGTAATGGAATAGCAGCTAATCAGGAAGTTAGATGGAAAGGAGAGGGAATCTTAAGCAGTGGCAAATATACAATCATGTGTAGTGGAAGGGAGAGTGGTGTAATAGGAGGTACAGTCTTCTTACTGGACAAAAAATATAAGGCAGCAGTACTGAATTTTAAGTCTGTAAATGAAAGAATATGTACTTTAAGGATGAAGGTACATTTCTTTAATGGTACTTTTGTATGTGTATATGCACCAAAAGAGGATGCAGAGGAGGAGGAGAAGGATATACTATTCTACAGACACTCAAAATGGATAGCATCCCAAGGCAAGATGTGAAAATAGTTTCAGGGGACTTCAATGCAAAGGTTGGCAAAGAGGAAGCATATAGAGAAACCATTGGAAAGAAAAGTCTTCTTGATGTAACAAATGATAATGAACTAAGAATGATTGTTTTTTCTGTGAAAAATTTGATGGTGGTAAAGAGAACGTGTTCCAGCAAAAAAACAAGAAAGGCAATGTGGTGCTCACCAGATGGAGTTGCTTTTAACCAAATTGACTATGTCTTAATTAATAGGAGACATGCTTCTGATATACTTAAGATAGAAAGCCGCAGAGGAGCTGACTGTGACTCAGACCATTACTTGGCTCGAGTGAAATATAGACAATGTATTGCAATTTGCAGATCCACTGGGAAGGAGAAAGCACCTAGGAGATATAATGCCTCAAAACTAAAGGAAAAGACAACCGCCCAACAGTATGAAGCTAAGCTGGAAAAGAAATTGGAAACTAAACAAGTGAACTGGAAGAGAAATAGTGTAGAAGGAAAGTGGAATATAATAAAGAATATATTGCAAGAAACAGCTGATGAAGGAAGATAAAGAAAAAAGACAAGAATGGTTTGATAAGAATGCAGAGAATTAATATGAAAAAGAATGAGGTAAGGAGGAAAATGATTGACAGGAGAACAAGAACAAATGTAGAGCAATTCAGATGAAAGAGAACGGAAGCTGACAAGCTATCAAGAAGAAAAAAGAGAGTTTGGGAGGAAGAATGGATTAAGGAGCTGGAGGAGCGAACAACACAGCATCCAGGAAGTGAGGAATTTCTACACCAAAATACAAATAATAAACTTACTGAACGACATTGTATTTGAAACATTCTACCCTCTTCTTAAAGTCTCCCTCTACTTAACCGCTGGTGACTCAAATCAATTAACCGTCGCCAACCCTCTTCCCCC
>WURS02457120.1:0-13816 GCA_011762765.2 Rhinocypha anisoptera | reverse complement strand
GGACAGCCACGCCACACGCAATGCTGCACCAGTGACAGACTCCCAGCAAGATTATATCCTGGAGAGTGGGTACCAGAATGAAACCCACACTGCTATCCGTTTCCGTAGGGCCTGGGTCACATGTGGACCTAAAGGGGAGGACATGCCACTGGGGGTGAGGACGACTTCCCATAAGTTCATTCATAACCTTTTGCTTAAGCTCTTTAGTATTATATGAATCAGTTTAGATGTTAGCTTTTGTAGGTGGAGACATACCAGAATTCATGCCATCTTTTACTCATAGTTCTTTGTCTCGCCTTTTAATTATGTCAGCATTGATATCAGTTGAAATCATAAAGGAATACTTCCTGTACCTGATTGCTGCCTCTTTAGTGCAGATTAATGTGCTAGTTTGGGGAGACAAGCAAGCCTAACTGCCCACGCTAGCGGGTGATTTTTCAGTACACAAATTTGAGCAGAGTTTCCCATTTATGCGTTCCCTAATTTAGGGAGTTGCCACAGGGGTCACGTTGAGGTGAGATACGCGAGAAGAAGTGCGAGCCCAATTTCCTTTACTTACTGTGCTTGAGATTAACTAGAACTAAAGCAATATTGAAAAGTTTAGTGGAAATGGTTTGACAATCTTTGTCAATGCTGGATATAACTCACACTTGGGGTTGAAATATAGCCAACAGAAGAGGTGAACAGGAAACTCCTTACTTCACCCATCATACTGGCTTTTTAGTCCAGGTCTTTTGGCAGAAAAATACCTCAAAATGCAGAAAAAATTCTACCCGCCATTTTTTACGGAAATATCTTGGGGAAGGCAATAGAAAAAAGCCTCTCATTTAGTGATGAAAAAAAGTCGAGCAACATTTACTTATTTAAGCAATTAGGGCGGAAAATCAGTTTAAAATTAATATTGATGAAGCCATTAGAAATTTATTACAAAAACTTGCAAAATTGTCGTATATTTTAAATGTTAATAACTTTGCAAATTGTTATTGAAATGTGATAAAACTATCTTAAAGCTGTGGGTTTTGTTGAGTTTTAAAACTTTTCAAAAAGTGAGCTCGGTAGAAGAATTAATTATTGTGAAACCATAATTGTTTATCCCACCAGGGGCAAAACTTATAAATTTTCACCTTTTGTGGAGGGAGAAATTTTTACTATGCAGGATTACACTAACAGTTTATTTTAATATTCAAAGCCTGACTAAACACTGTGTAAAAGCATTGTTTTTTTGTTATATTTCGAATTAAAAAAAGATCTGAAAATCTCATTAAAAACACACTTTTAAAATAAAAAAGCACTTGAGCAACTTTTAAATACGTATTTTCAGTGATTTTATTTAAATAAGAGTGTGGTTAAAAATAACGAACTAATTATAATTGTTTATAAATCAAAATCATACCTTCTTCATCGGTTCATAAAAATAGTCCAATTGCAATAATAAATATTGTTTTAAACATTGTTAATCAGTCTTTGAATGTAAAATAATCCGTTTGGGAAATCCTCCATGCAAAAACTTGTCTAATATACAAAAAGTTAAATTTATGAGTTTTCCCCTTGCGTGAAAAACAATTATGATTTTGGAAGAACTATTGCACCTTTAGGCCTCACGTCTTGCAAAACTTAAAAAGCAGAATAAAACTCCCAGCATTGAGATTGTTTCACTGAATTTTAATAACAACCTAAAAAGATATTAACATTTTTAAAAATAATCAACTTTGCATGTATTTTTATAATAAAAGTTTAATGTCTACAGCATTTTTTAAAAGTCGTATTTTGTAGGGATTTTTATTACGCACAGATTATCAGGAAGTGTCAACCCCCTGTGTGCCAGTTTTTATAATAATTCAAAAAACTGATCTTCCTCCCTAATTGCTTAAATAAATAAATGTTGCACCACTTTCTTGAATCATGAGATGAGATGACTCTTCTATTTTCTCTTCTATCTTCTCCCAGGCATTCCCACAAAAAATGACGTAGAAAATCTTTAAGTTGTAAAATGCTGGTGAAGTCTTCGTGGTTTTATCCACCAGGTCAGGGTTTCAGCTGCTGACATTTCAATGACTAACTTTGCCATTATCCTCATCAATGATCTGAGGATGATGGTAGAGTAAGCCATCCAAACTTCAGCTGCTGACAACATGATCTGATGTAAAACCCATGAAGATGTCACCAGAATTGTGCACCGGGATAACTCCCAAATCTTATTGTAAAATGCTATATGGCCGAGACTGTATATATTTATTTCTTCAATATCATTTCATAGCCAACAGCTCACCCACCCATATCTCACACGCTGTAGGCCAGAGATAGAGAAATGTTTCTAATGAATCATAAATGTTGAGTTTTAATAACTTTTGAGTTGATTTTTAAGATATCCTCTGGCATGTGAGCTCATTGTTGAAGGAGCTCGTTGTGTGTGAAGTCCCAAGATGTTTCCTGTAAAGTGAAAGAAAATTGTGGCACAAAATTGTTTTGTCTATGTCATCTTACCTTAAAGACAACTTAGAATCCCCGGAAAAGTCTAAATTTTATGATAATATTTAATCTGTCCAAAATACAGTTGGATCAGTAGATCTATTCATCCTTTTTAAACTTTAAAACTTTTATTCACAGAGTGACACTGTTCGGATGATATGGGCATACCATGAGGATGACCCAGTGGATGGTAAACTCATTTGGCATGGCAGTAAAAATCGTGGTGTCAGAAGTGTTCATCTCCGAAGTCCTCCGTCCCATATTCCCTCTTCCGAGAGGACCAGTGGGAGTCACTGGGATGTCAAGATGGATGATGTGAGTAAAACTGTGAAGGTGAAAACTTGTCTCCTTTTAAATTCTCGATTATACTCATAATATTGGACGTAAGTATTATCTAACTCAACTGAATCCCAAAATGCCCTTTGCCTCTCTCATCAGGTAAATTTTTACTAAATAAATTGAATAACATAGTAGAAAATGAAAACGTGTTTGTAATTACATTTCATACATTAACATTAGGAGTCACTTGTGACACTTAGGGTATTTAAAATATATTTATGTTATGCGCATAAAGATAATTGACTTGTGATAACAGCGTTTGATTTAAACAGTAGGAGGTTTGCTCTTGAATGGAGTGTTATCTTAAGTCGAATTTACTTGTAAGTGACAAATCATGAGCTCTTTCTTTCAGAAAATATTAGCTGGCTTCAAAGAGAGATAAAAATACCAAGGTCTGTTTGATAGGTGAGGATAGACGTTAAGGAAGCTTTTTTAATTCCCAATCGATTGAGAGTTTGTAAAATTCGATCGGTTAATTTGTTTCTGAGATATGTTTATTTGTTTATCCCAAAACGTTAAATGTCGAAAGCCATAATTTTTTGTTTACCAACTTTTCAGGTCAATTCAAAATAGATTCTCTTGTGGAAGAGTCATATCTTCATTTTTTAATAAAAATAAATGAAAGTATTAAATATTAACTTCTTATTTATTGCTTTAAAAAGTGGGTATTTTTTCTTTATAAACAATAAGAGCCACAGCGTCTCTCGTACTTTTTGCGGGTTTCTAAGTAAGATGCATCGAAAGCTGGGTTTAAAACAAAGATTATAAAATAAGGTTCCCTACGACACATTAGACTCTAGTTAGGATTTTTTTCTTTAATTAGTAGCTGCATTGTTTGGTAAGAATTAAGAAGCGAATCTAAAGGAATTAAATAGTCAAAGTCTTTTATTTTCTAAAGACGTAATTTGCTTTTTAAAAAGCGATATTGAGTTACTTAATATAGAGTATAAAAAGGAGCGTACTCGCAGCGACATTAGCTGGAGTGGCGGTGAAGCTATTTGGGCTCACTCGCGAGGGACTCGCTCGGAACACTCGCGCGGGAGACAAAAACTCATAACGCAACTTCAAACCAGCTGCGCGGAAAAATTTGCCATATCTCCGTGAAAACTCAACTGTTTTCCAGATTTCTTTTTTTAGTTCTGGATATGTTGAAAAGTCATTGATAACTGATTTATTGATCTTTAATAATAATGCGTATTTATTTGGTTTATTATGGACATTTGAAAATTTTTCAGTTTTTATATAACAAGTTAATTGCTAGCTAACACAAAATAAAACAATGAAAAAAGTCGATGCACGCAGCAGATATAGTAATTTTATTAAAGCTAGTGGTTAATTTGCGTAAGTAAAAACTAGATAAATACGCTTATTAAATTAAAGAAAAAAATTCGAAACTTTTAAAATCTTTGTTTCAAAGCCAGATTTCGATTAATCTTGGAAACTCCTCAATAGTACGAGCGATACTGTGGTTCCTATTGTTTATAAAGAAAAAAACCCTTTTAAAAGCAATAAATGAGAAGTTAATATTAAATATTTTCATTTATTTTTATGACACTTTTAATTTTTAACACATTAATTTTTATAACATTTAACTCTTTCATAAGAGAATCTATTTTGAATTTACCCGAAAAGTTGATAAAGAAAAAAGTAATGGCTTTCGACATTTAACGTGATGAGAAAGACAAATAAACATATCTCAGACACAAATTAATCGAATGAATCTCTCAATCGATTAGGAATTTAAAAATCTTCTTATTAAAATGAATAAAACATTTTTTTTAAATTTCTTTTGTGATAAATAATTTACATTTAATAAATGACCGTTTTGGACGGTTTTTCTTTGATTTTGCAATAATTAATCGAATCGAACTTAGTATGGCTCAAATTAAAGGTCTTTTAATAACCTACAGATTATATTCAACTTTTAATTCTAAAAATCTTATATTTGCTTGTAAATTGAAAAAAAACGTTTTGGCCTACTTCGGATGCTCATAGCTCCGAAAAGGCATCGACTCTCGATTTCATATTTGTTGGAGGATCTTCTTTCATCCCTCCCATACAATGTAAAACAGGTCCCATCCATTCCTCAAAAGATTTCAAAATATCGATGTTTTTTTATTTCCTGGAGTAAATGCTTTTCCTTGTCTAATATCCTGGCCACTAAGTCCATTTTCCTCTATGATTTATTCCTATGTATGTAAACTTTTCTATCTGTTTCAATTTATGCCCTTCTAGTATGATATTTATCCTAACCCTCTTAATTGTTTAGAATCTCACTACCTTCATTTTCTTACTACATATTAACTTTTACTTACCGAAACTTGTCACAATGGTATTATTAAGTGCTCCACAAGGTCTGCAGTCCTTTGACAAGAATGTGGGGTACCCTTAATAAGAAATTGAGCTTCAGCAGTACCTCCTATTGTATATCAAACCATTAGCTTGAACATTTTTCTCTTTACGTCTACTCGTTATATGCTGAGCTACTCTAATGTCCTTCTCTATTGGAGAAGGCATGCTGTAAAAAGCCAAATACTTAGTTTTGGCATATGAACGATTGCTTTTCCATTGCATCATTTTACATTGGCTTATATTAACTGCATTTCCACATTAATTGTGCCCCCATTCATAATTAGTACAAACACCCTAATTCATTACACCCTTGATTCAATTGACCACTATGTTTAAAAAGTGCATCCTCCTTCCTCCTGTCATGGATTACTGTTCCAATATTTACAGTTTTAATGTCTTTGATAATGTATCCTTAATTTGGTTATATTCACGCTGAAAGAATAATCAGTGATAGGAATTGTTTAAAAATATTTTATAATAAAATAAAATATTTTGTCCATTAGCTTTTGAGAATTTCACTTTGGTATTCATAATAAAAGTGTGTGCCATTTTGTATATTTAGCTGATTTTATTTCTTGTTTTTTTCCAGTTGGTTATTCCAGATGACATGGACACACTATATTGGTGTAAGATTTTCAAATCTCCAAAGCTTGGAAAGAAACACCACATGATTGGGGTGAGTTTATTTATCACACTTCAATAAGCATTTCATGTAACTCAATTGCTTAAGGAATTTTGTCAGAGGTCAAGCAAGCAGTTGACCATTGATTTCTTTGGTACTTGAACCACTGAATTTTTTCATAATTTTCATATAAATTAAAGTTCCATTAAAATAAAAATATAACCAGGAAAAGAAAAATTTAGTTGTTTTATTAATGTTTATTTTACTACTATTTGAGCATAGAGATATCTCTACCTCCATACAGAAAGGACCACTTGTATCTCTCTCTTAATGCTGAGTAATAATTAGTGTTTAGGCTTACTGATTAAATGTCACTATGGAGGCTCCTTACACAGAGGGTAATATTACCAGAACTTATCAGTGATCCTTTCTGAGTTTTCTCTTTTAATATGCCTTGACTCCAAAGGAAGTGTAATTCTTGAAGGGGCTCCCTGCAAAGGCTAAATTAGAAATATTGCAAATGACAATGAGAAAAATTTTTATATCTCTTTTAATAAATGTTATGAAATAAAAACATTTTATTACATCTTTTGGTTTCAACCTTCATGTTGTTGGGCACTAGATATATTTTGCATGTGTTAGAGAGAACCATGAGAATTCCTATTGAATCATTAGTTAATGTGAATGGACACTTTATGATGAATTATCTCTTTCTCGACAGTACACACCTATTATTCAAGCAGGGAATGAGCGCCACGTGCACCATATGCTCTTTTATGAATGTACCATCCCCAAGCAGAGTACTCGCACACCAGAAATGATCTTTGAGAAGCATGTCCATCAAAATGGAGCTGCTTGCTATTCTCCTAGAATGCCACATGAATGGGAAACTTGTATCACTCCAGTGGTAGCCTGGGGCATTGGTTCTCAAGGTGAGAGATTGGAAAATCTTCAATAATTTTGAATTATAAATTTTTCCCTCGGTAAATATGGCAATCAAATCATCTATCTATTATTGCCTTCAACAATGTGATGGACTTATATGCTTAGTTAAATTATTCATGAGTATACTAGTAGGAGGAAGATATTTTGTCACTGCCTTCAATTTTAGAGGATCATAACAGCTTTAACTTACTTTTTCATTTATGCTACATTGCCAACATTTAAAGAAATACCATTTGCCATAACTAGGTGAAGAGGAATTGGTTCATACAGTTATATTCTAACCATATTAATTACTGGTTCATATTGATAAATATCTCAGGTATGTGGTTTCAGTAGCAATAATAACATGTAACATCAGAGTTTTAACCAATCGTATACATAGTTAGACCACCGCATTAACCTTTAATGAGGGAAAATATATGTTGACCTATCTATGTCATCAGGAGTTATGCTCTTTCTTGAAGTTTATAATATTGATGTCTGGTGTGTTGTTGGTTATAGTGTTGCACTACCTCTAATTAGTGAAACGGTTATATGAAAAAATGAAATTTATGTCAAATTTATCTTTGTTTTTCAATGCTGCAATTTACTTTAAACGTGACTGAAAATCTTATGCATCGTTTTATTAAATGTTTTGGTTGGCTTTGACTTTAACTTTTGATCTTCACTTTTACACACTTCGACTGTAAAAATTGGTATGAATTACAGCAAGGTTATATCTATCAAATGAGATACATTACTTTATACCACTAGAATAAAAATTTTGATCATGTTCCACATTATTTTAAGTACATATTTAATGTTAGATAGCAATAAAAATCCTGGAGTTTAAATTGCCACAGTTGGTTTTTATTTATTTTTCATAAAATACAATGGAGAACTGCTTTGAGAAATATCATAATTCAAATTTCACAGTGTCAGTGTCTGTTTTTACTAATGTGGCAACGATATTTTGCTATGGAATGTCATCTTCCTAATAGGCATTCAGTCCAAAGATTGCTTTATAGCAGCACTCCCAGCTTTGTAATTTAGTGCAACTGATTGTAAATATATGAATAAAAAGGCATAAAAATATATTCTTGTTTTCTTCTTTCAGGAGAGTTCTTACCTGAGCACGTGGGACTTCCTTTGGCTGAAGGAGGGTCAGATACTTACTTCATGCTGGAAATTCATTATGACAATCCATCATTTAATAAAAGTTAGTGTAAAATCATAAGTGTTAAAATGAATTTAATTACCATTATTTAAATTTATTTAATTACCCAGTGATAATATTATTGATCATTTTTCATGATTTTCCTGTTGATTCAATATGTAATTTCCTTTTCTCTAGTCAAGACATTTTTACTTTAGTCAAACATTCATGCTTTGATTAGGTGGATTTAGAATTTTATAAAAAATGATAATACCAGATGGTGTGGAAAAATTATTTTTCTCTTATCCAAACAAAATTATTGAATGATGAAAATTATCATATTTCCCATCCTATAATACGCACTTTTTTGACTCCAAAATGTGCTCTAAAATCAGTCTGCATCGTATGCACTGGTGCATCTTATAGGCTGGGAAATACAGTATTTAAGTTTTCCTTACATAAACTCTAACCTGAAATATCAAGGTACATCTTATGCGCTGGTGTGTCTTATAGGCAGGGAAATATGGTATATTTTTATATCTTTATTGATTTGATCTTTGTCAATATTAAGTATGGATAACACATTCCTAATGATCTTAGAAAAATAGGGTAAAAGTTTTTATGCCCTTATTTGCTAAATTTATCTTTTTTATTTCGCCTCATCAGTCCATGACAGCTCTGGAGTAAGAATTCATTACACTGACCATTTGAGACAGTATGATGGTGGCATTCTGGTGAATGGTATCACAGTGACACCACTGCATTTGATACCACCTCTTCAGGAACAATACACAAATGTCGGGTTATGCTCATCACAGTGTACTCGGAAGGTGAGAAAATATAACTGCTCCATCAGGTGAACCTGAAAAATTAATTTTTTTTTAAGCATGATGTATATATAGTATGTATTTATGTATATATATTCAAGTAAATTTTACTGTAAATTTACCCTAATGTGAATTCTGCCAAATGTTTACTATTCAAATGCTACTAGCTGACTATAATACAAAAAATAAACATGACTAAATAACAAAGTACTTTGTGAATCCATGTAAAATAATTTATTAACCATCTAGGTTCAGCCATGTAGCATCACCATCAGGCACACTTACAAGAAATTTTAAGCCTTGACTACTCTCTGTGGTGCTGGGCACAACAGCACCTTCCCTAAACTCCTGCCCACATCCTCAGAGAGTATTTATGGCTGAAAATTTCTTGTACATGCTCCTGATGGTGATGCTACATGCCTAAACCTAGGTCATTAATAAATTATTTTACATAAAACCACTGAGTGTTTTGTTTGTTGTAACAATAAAGTAGTTCCCCCAAATTCTATGTGAAGCCATTTCCTACAAATATATATTTTTCACACTTAAGCAGGTGATAATACAGAACTTGAATTGAAGCATATATATGACTAAATTTGATAAACCAATTCCATATCATTGATTTTGATGATACCATGCATGTAAATTGTTAGAATCGAGAAAGAGAATTGATTTTATGATTTTATTTATAGTTTTCACATTTTTTATGTGCATTTTGTGCTTTTGACAGATGTTCCCAGAAATTGGAGTTAAAGTGATTTCTGTATTACTTCACTCCCATCTTGCTGGAAGGAAGATGAGGCTAAGGCATCTACGTGGTGGGAAAGAGCTTGCACCTATTGTTGAAGTACGTTTTAGTCCTTTGCATTAATCAGTTAATAGGAACATAGTCATTAGAAATTGTTTGAAACTTGGTGGTTTTATAAAAACTATGGAGACCTTCTCGTCAAGAGGAGATCCAGGCTTTTCAGCTTCTTTATGTCCACTTTTACCCTTTGCTTATTATCTTAATGTTAAGTATGTATATCAATACATAAATGCTGGAAGCCTAGAAGAAACATAGAAGTAACTTTGGGCCAATAGATATAATAACGAAGCATTTCCCTATTATTTGTAGAAAGTTGGAGCTAAATCCCTGATTATTTGTTATATCAAGATATCCCACAAAGTATTTCATCAATACAACAAATCATCTTAGCAAAACATGTATTTACATTACATAAGTACCAAATTTATACATTTTTATTTATCCACAAGTTTTAAAATTAATTTTTCTGTCAAAAACTCAACCCTTTATTTGTAGCAGCCTCATTCTTTTGTGTTGGCTCTGTGTAGGAGAAAAGTAGGCAGGGCATTCTTCTCTTAATGTGCAGACAAGAGTTTGCGGATAGCAGACCATTGTAATCTAAGATGATGCTTATAATCTGTATTCAAATTTTCCTCCGAGTGGAGCAGTGGTGATTTTATTTACCAGAGTTAAAATATTTCACAGGAAAATATATGCACTCCTTTTTTACTTTCCTTGAAAATTTCTGATTAATTTGATTCTAAACAGTACACAAATACCTTGACTTATAACCTCCATGCCACCGAAACTTTGAGACAACAGAGAAAAATGATGAGGGTGTGACTTTAAGAATTCCAAAAAACTTGGCAGACAGGATATATTCCTCAAACTTGCCTGAGGGTCGTGGACCCTCTCTAATGACAATGGTAAGAGGGGCACTAAACTGGAACAATAAGAAATTCTGACCATTCAAATATTTCATAGAAAGGTCAGGACATCAAATTTGGAGAGGGTGGGAAGGAGCTGGTCAAGGGTAGAAAACCTATTCTCAACACTTTCCTGACCAAAAGTAGTTATTAATTTCTGCAGGAAAGGGGTGAAATAATAAAAAACCTAAATTAAACACATGTAATCAGATCTAACTCAGATCTACTTCAGCAACATCCAGCATACCCAATTCATTTGATTAAATCACTATGTCCCACCATCATGAGTACCAAGTTTCTTTGGCAGGCAATAAACTTTTGATATGATCAAATTACTTTATTTAATTCAGAAATGCTTTTTTCTCCATAGTATAAAATGCTCTGGATCTTTTACTCTGCTCATAGTCTTGCTAAGGACATTTTTTTAATAAGGTTTATTTTTAGTGTTGCCATAAATGTTTATTCAATACTGGTAAAAATGAAATTTTATTTTTAATTCTTTAAATTCATTTTTTACCATCATGAAAACAGTCCCTATTCAACTGGACAAATGTCAATATGGCACAATTCCTTTTTCCCGAGATATCTTCACTTTCACTTTCCTTTCCCTTCCATGCTTGATATAGGTAATATTGAGTTCCTAGGTCATATTCTTTTATAATATGTTGGACAAAACTTTTTTGTTTTTAGCTTTATTTGAAACACAAATGGCCTATATTTTTATTATTTTGTTCATACAATGTTTTATGTTACCTTTGTATAGATTTCAAAGCAAATATTATGTCATTTAGCATGTATTTTCGATTTATGAAAGCATATCAATAATCTTCCAGCCATCTTGGTTCATAGTGAAAATTATCCTTGTCCAGTGCTTCACTTTCATTACAGCTCTTCTCATCCAGGGTCCCTAATATTTGTAATCCATAGGTTACTAACCAGATATGTGTCAAAATGTCACTGTTTGCAAAATGTCCAATTTGCAGATACGCAAAATGTAGCATATAATATTTAGATACCACACTGCGAATATTTTTTTATGTCACCATTTGTGTCAGTACAATTTCAAAGTAAATCAAAAGTAAGAAAGCTAAAATTTCAGAGTTAAATGCTGCTCCTTCTAAGATAATGAATTTTTTTTTATCTTTGTGTCAAGAAAATATAATTTAGGTAAAATGCTAATGATAGTCAAATATCCTTCAGAATGATTCCAAGTCCATTCTTTACAGAGTTCTGCAAAGGACGAACTCATCTGAGCTGGTCATTTAAATGCATCGCATAACATGCAACTGAGTTAGGTTCACTACCTTTGCACCAAGTATGCCCCTGAGTTTGCCCACTTCAGGGAAACCTGAGTCCATCTGCAGCCTGGTTTCGAAGGAAGTCAGACCTGCACAGCCCAGTATATTGTAGATTGAGTTGCCTAGTCGGGTAATCCATGCTTCTTTAGTGGTTTCCCACAATCAGTTGCACCGTATAAGCTCTTATGGAGGTTCCTTGTGCATATACATTGCCATAATGAGGCTGGTGCAATGTTGCCATAACAGAAAATTTAACTTTAACAATTCATAGTTTTTGTACCAATTGTCTCTGCCAGGATGTGTGCGTGTAAGAGGTTAAAAGTTGTTCCGTCCATGCTGGTCCAACTCTGATAAACGAGACTGTACTCTCGCTGTAGTGAAGCATACAAAATACAATTTTACTCCCTACTACCTCACCGGTTGACTGGATTGGCAGAATTAGAAAGCGAATTTAAGGTTTGGGTGAGTCTACCGTTTGCAGAACTCTGTTGTGTACCCACTCAGATATCTACAGTTAAAATATTTGTCATAAGTGGTGTATCAAATAGTATGTTTGGTTGGTAAGCTAAAGTGATGGGTATGAGTACTGACTTAGGATATTTTTTCTGATTTAAAACATCATTTTCCCAACTTCCTCACCACTTTTCATGTTCACCCATAAGCATAGGAGGTAAGAAAGTCAAGTCGTAGGAATTGAACTTTAAATAAAATATAACAGTTGTGTCTTTTTTATGATTAGGACAACAGATATGACTTCAATTATCAGCAGACCAGGTCGCTAGCTAAGGAAGTTCAGGTCCTTCCTGGTGATGAGTTGGTGACTGAATGTGTTTACCAGACAATTAATAGGAGTGAACCAACATTTGTGAGTTTAATCAATCAATTATAATTCAGCAAACAGTTCTAATTAAGTCTTGTTCTTTAAAATTTAATAACCAAATGATATTTTGTTTTAATATAAACATAAAATATTTTTTCTTTTCAATCAAGGGTGGTTACTCTACAAAAGAGGAAATGTGCCTGGCATTTGTTACATATTACCCTAGAACACCTTTAGCAGCATGCTACAGTATGGCACCTGTGCAGTTTTTCTTTGAGACTGTTGGAGTAAAAGAATTTTATGAGAAAGACATGGACACGATTGAGAAATTATTTCTTAAATTAGGTGAATCAAGTATATTGTAAGTATATCTTCATTTTCTTTTGTTTTTGTGTAAAATCCTTTTTACTCACATATGGTTTGGTATGTTTCAGTTCCCAATTCTATACAGGCTCTTACAGCTCCATATAAATTCATCTGATTTTTTGAATAATTGTAATATGGTTAATCAAAAATACAAAAATCTTACAAACCACATGAAAGCATTGATCTGATACATGTATTTTCCATAAATATTAATATTTATGGTGTTTATGGTGAGAAATGCTAATAATACTTATGGAAAAATGATATATATTTTGGAGTCATTGTTTATTTCACTGAGAGATTTTTCTCAGTTCTTTTCAATTCGATTCAATTGAAATTTAATCCTCATAGTGCCAAAGGGCTGATCTATCAGCCCTAAAGGTATATGGAAAAAGGTGCCATGGGCTGATCTATTGCCCCGAATTTTGTTTAATAAATAATTTTTTATTAAATTGTTTAGGAGATAAAAATTAACAATAAAAATTTTTACATACTTAAAAGTGTTTTGAGTGTAAATGAAAAATATTACATTAAAAAATTTATATTAATATACAGGGTGCGTCACTTAAATTCGGACAAGTTAAACCTTTTTTAAAAGCAAATTTATTCACACCAAATATAAATGAAACAAGATTCTTTTACATAAAAATTGTGGTACCAGTCAGGAGTAAAATTACTCAATATAACATCCTTCAGTTGCAATGACAGCCTCCATCCTCGGCCTGAAGCACTCACACGCTCTCACAGAGCTGTCCATATTTCTAAATGCTGCACCATCCTGCTGAAAGACATATTGCCTCCCTGAGGCCACAGTTACCATCCATGGTTTCATGATATCATTCTAAACATGCAGATACACTTCTTTATTGATGGTTTGTCCTTTTTCAAAGAAATGTGGCGGCATGATATCACCCTCACTTGACACAACAC
>WURS02457109.1:0-13817 GCA_011762765.2 Rhinocypha anisoptera | reverse complement strand
ATATCCCACCTGGTATTAAAAAATCCCACCAGATGGACTTACCTTTCCTAACCTCTCCCCCCTCACCTCTCTCCCCTCCCCCACTCCTCTCTCTGTCTCTCAACCACTCCCTTCACAAGGCTCCTTCCCCTCAGTAGCCTTCTACCAACTCCTCGAAAATGTTGGTAGCGCCATCGAAACAATTGGACTCTGTTACAAACGAGTGTTTATATGTTTTTGTTTTCTCTTTGTTCTTCGTTGCCCCCACTTTGGCTGTCAACTACACACACACATACGTATATATATGCATACACACACAGACATATATATATTTCACTCGTACTGTTTCATTTCTATTCTACAGGATTTCATTTCAACTATGGAAAAATGGCGATAAACCGAATTATCGATATAGGCATAATAACTGCCTCTACCTCTTTCTTTCGATATATCGCGCCCGCCTCTCAGTCCTTCGATTAGGATCGACTCCGGGAGGAAAAGGGTGTGCCCCTCGCAGCGGCTTTCGTGACTAGCTGTCATCCGAAAGGAGAGCGAAGATAATGAGGTTGATGCAATGTGGCCCCACGTTGAAAGGGGAGAGGAGAGTGGGAGAGGGGAAGGGAGTGGGAGAGGGGAGGGGTTTGGAATGGATGGAACTCAAGGACACTCGCGAATCCGGTGTGTGTTGTGTATGTGAGCCCTCGTCGTGTCGGTTCACCGAATCGATACAAGAGATCGAATTCTCTTTCGGCTGCCACACAAAGGGGCGTCCGATGGAGAGATGCGAGTGGGAGAAAGGGAGGGAGAGAGAGAGAGAGAGAGAGAAGAATAGGAAGAGTAAAGGAGAAAGACAGGGAGAGGAGAGAGAGAGGGAGAGGGATGGGGAGAGGGAGAGGGATGGGGAGAGAGAGTGAGACGGAGAGAGATAGAGGGAGTTAGAGAAAAAGAGGGAGAGAAGGATAGGGAGGGAGTGGGAAAGAGAAAGATTGATTTGATTTAGTTTTTAATTGCCCTCGGTCGATTTAGGCGAGTCTGCTCTCTCTTCCATCGGTCGAAGACTCGTGGTAAAAATACATTATCAAATATATAAATACATAAAATTTTACAACATAAAAAAATCAATAATCAGTTAATACCAGACATATAGATCTATAGCAATTTTGTCAGTCGGTATTCACACTTGTGTCTTTTGCAATTAACTTGCATGTGGAGGCCGTATTTCAGCGGAATTAATTGTAGTTTTCGAGTAAAGAGTTTTTGATCATCTTAGATGTGAGGTGTTTTTTAAGGAATTCTAGAACGGAGTTAATATATGTCGCAAAACGCACAGAAAAAGAGCCATTCATTCAGGTGATTCGATGTAAGGGGATATGAAGATCTCTCGTGTGCCTAGAGTTTTTTAATAGATTTGATCCATTCGTTTTACCATTTCGGAAACGTATGAAGGTGTTTTGGCTTTGATTCCAAGTTATCAAAAGAAGCTGGGTTCGTCTCCCTTTATTCTAAGCTATTTCTCCATGGCGTATATTGGAGTCAATCTAGGATTATATTCTGGCCGAAAGGAGTATTACAAACAGGTGTTTTGTGCTACTTGCAGTCTACCTAACTATTTGCAGATATGTCTGTTAGTGGGAGCAGGAAGGGGATGGAGGGATAAATTTTTTAACTAAAGTGGATATTAGGCTTGGAGGGGGGCGGCACTGAATGCCGCACAGCCTTCTCAGTGTGACCTCCTTGAACCCGAGAGACCACAGAAGAGTACACAGAGGACGGTACCGGGACATGCCATGCCGAGATCGTTATACCTAAATATCCGAAACTTAAGGAGTAAGCGAGGTGCATTCAAGTTATGAGGCCTCAGATTTTTTTCAAACTAATTATTCACCTTAAAAACAATGAAACCTGTGTTACTTCTCTACGTAATCTCCATTCAGCCGTACACATTTTTCGCAACGTCGACGTCATGATTCTATGTCCACGGTGAAGTCTTCATTACGAGTCTGTTTTGACCTCTGGAAAATAGCTGTGACGCTGTTGGTTTGCGAGGCCGAGATTGTTTTGGTTCGTAGTCACATGATGTTCTGCCTTATTTAAGCTGTCGCACCCATTAACACACTTTCGACACATCCATGACTCCATCACCACATGTCTCCTTCAACTGGCGATGAATTGCAATCGGTGTCACACCACGAATGATTACACGCTGGTCATGGAACGAAAACGTCGCCATTTTAAGTATCGAAAACAGTTTTCATTCTCGTGGCTGCCGCTAGAGATTCTGTCTGTCGTACAATGCTGCCATCTCTGTCACGCATTGACAAAGAGTGCCGACTCATTTTAAAACAAATCGCATGCTTATTTCTGTTTCCAGCCCGGAGGAAAAAAATTGGAGGTCTTACAACTTTAATGCACCGCGTATAAAGGGTGGGGTGTAGGGGTTGGCGTATCGTGTGAAGATTCCATGACCGTCAATGATGGTGGCGGCGCATTTGGCGGCGTTAATCTTCAGTCCCCCCAGGCTTCCACCCGCGTTATGTCCTGGTTCATATTTAGGAATCCGTCTTTCAGATCCGATCCGATGACTGGGAGGACGAGAGGAATGTCGCCAGCACATAGTCAAATTCTGCTCGTTGTTGAGAGGTTGGGGAGTCTGTCTATGTAAATGGAGAATAATGTAGGGGATAGACTCTACCCCCGTGATACGCCGCCTGTGGGGGTACTTCACCCGGTGCGCCGACCGTTCGGAGCGCCGCCGTACGGCCGGTGAGGTAGTCTCTTATCAAGGCGATGGCTGCCTCACCGAGTCCCTTTGCTCGTGGAACACAAAGCAGTGTGTCGTGTCTCACCGCAAAGGCTCGGTAGAGGTCATGATAGACGACGACGACTGCTAGTTTGCCTTCGTCGAAGACCTCCCTGATGCTGTCGAGCGTACCCGCAAGGCAGGATTTCGGATTGACAGGGGTGTAGAAGTTGGTGTCGCGCGATGTCAGGGGTCGAGAGTTGGCGGGCGAGGATGGAGTCTAGTATTTTAGGCATTGCTTGAGGAGAATAATTGGGTTGTAATGCTCTACTGCTGATGGTGTGGCTATTTTAGGTATAGGGATGATGTGTCCTTCCTTCCATCCAACTTGTAATGAATTATTGCGTTGAAGTGGTCGGTGATGTGGTATTTGTCCCTCGGTTTTATTCGTCGGAGGAGAGATAGAGGGAGAAAGAAAGAGGGAGAGAGGGGGAGAAGTGAGAGAGGAAGAGGTAGGAAGAGAGAGATATATATATAGAGAGTGAGAGAGAGATAGGTAGTGAAGGAGGGCGAAGAGGGAGAGAAATGATGGGAGGATGTTTAGCCGAAGAAGGAGATGGATGTTATTGAGGAGAGAGAAATGCGACGGATGGTATTTTGCTTTTTTTATGAAGTGGTGGAGGAGGGAGGAAAATAGTGGTGGGTGGGTAATGTGTGGTGGGATCAGCTACTAGGTAGGTGGAAGAGACATAGAAGGAAGTGGATTGGGCATGAGATGCGAGGCGGATGAGTTCGTCATTTTTTTGTGCGGCGTCAGTGCGCTACTCCCGTTTAAAAGTGAACCTTTGACTGAGAAATTGGTTCGGTGGTTACTTCGTAGAGCGAAGGTGGTATACTGGAGGAGGGAAATTTTCGGTGGCATGTTCACTTTTGTGCAATTGTAATACACATACCTAGTTAATTTATACTCAAGTACTTTGTTCCGCGGAAATTTAACTAGTTAATGACGGGAGACCTAACTCTTCTTTTTCCTGTTCTTGCTTCTCGTTTACCCTGATAAAAGAGGTACCTTAATCCTTGCACTAGTAAGTTAAACTCTTAAAGGTGACGAATAAGTAAACCGTCTCATATTAAGAGAGAAGAGAATATTTGTGGATTTATTATGAATGACTTTTCAACCTTCACAACATAAGTTTTAAGTATTTATAAACAAAGACACTCCCTACTATCTTTGAATATAAAAAACATTCAGTTATGTCATTAGGAATTTGGTAAAGAGATCTTAATTAATTTAGCCTATAAATCATGATTTTCCAGCGAATATTTTTCCTTAAAAAATTTATTGTTCTTCATTTGTATTCCGAATATTAATATTTTTCTCGGATTTTCGAGGAGGGAATTGGCAGCAACAATTTATATTTGAAATGAGTAATGAAGGGTGATATAATATCTTATAAAATGAATGATACTTATGTGCTTTGCGTGATAGGGAGTCGTTGGTGGAAAAATTTAGCTAATGCGACAATGTCCTTTCCTTAGTATGCACAGAGAAAAAGTAATTGATTTTGATACCATATTGGATTACAACCTCGGGTATAAGCTTCTGGTTCAACGATGGAAATGCATGGAAACAATGTGAAATTGCCCTCTAATCAATTTCCTATTCCAAGATGACAGCAATCATCATCTTCGTAATTTTTATGCAGTTAAGTGTGAAATTAGGTATAAGTTGTTTTTTTTGTGGTAAAAATCTCAAAGTTCCTGCTCGCGCAGTTTATACAGATTTATTATTTACTGACGGTATCTGGCCACGCGTGATTGTGTCGCAGTCTGACCTCTGGAATGGAAAAGAACGCCTCTGGAATAAAATGGAAAAGAAAGACGAGGGGAAGCACACGTTTGTAATATGTATAGTTTACAATTGATTGTGAGTATACTTGTTGTTCCATTGCCTGTTTAGCTATAGAGATTGTCTGGTTTTCCTACAACGAGTAGGAAAACCAGACAATATTATTACCAGGTATTATTGTTCGTATGAGAAGCATAATTGTTCGTATGAGTCGCATATAATTGTTCGTATGAGAAGCAATCCGTGTCTACATCTATTCCAAAGATTTTCCCTGAGCTTTATTGGTGATAGCAAACACTAGTTGAATTGGGAAATGAAATCTCTTATTTTGAAATGCCATAACCACTGATATCATAGGAATTCGGGGAGTTAAGATAGCTTCACCTTTGAATGATTCTCTCAAGATTGTTGCTTCTATGACGTTGCTCATTAATTTTTATTGCAAGCCACGTGCCGTTGCAAAGCTTTAGCTGGTTCATATTTTGCAGCATGATAATTGGCACGCGGATTTTCTATTGCAGTATATGCGGTGATATCCCTGGCAGGTCGAGTAAATTAACAACTTCATCCGCTTCCACAACAGTGTCGATGTACTTGTAGGTGACTGTATTGCTTAAAATATTAGACTGAAAAATATTCTTAAGTTCTTAGAAGTCTTTGTTCTCGGCGAAAAATAGCTCGTTCACTCAGTCAATCCTGATTCTGATAATAGTTATGAATATTGGGAAATGCTTTATCAAGCAATTCTTTGTTGACGTCGCTAAATTTCAGAAGTCATGAAGCAATGAAATTTGTCCTGAGGTCGGGTCAACCGACACCTTTCCATTCCCAATTTCCAGCATTTGATGTGAGACTATCTCAACTGTTGTATCGTTTTCCAGGTGGACACTCATATTTTCAGTTTATTTGAACGTCTTTACGTGTCGCCACAAAGTACAGTATTTCAGGCAAGCATTAATTTTGTCCGCTGGTGTCGATCAAGGAATTACAGGTAATGTTTACCTGAAATCTCCTTCAAGTAATATAAATGCGTTCCCAAATGGTCTGATGTTTCCACGAAAATATTGCAATGATCGATAATAATATTAATAAAGTGCGTGGTTGAGGTCAAATAGTCCCTTCTTCCGCCCGATCTCTAATCGATCAAGAGCATCGAGCTTTTTTTGTGTGCTGTTGTACAATCATCCCAAACAATAAATTACATTTCTGAGACACTTTTTTCATACCGAATACTTTGAAATCACTGCACGTGGGAGTTTCAATGAATTGCAATATTTCAAGTTGCAATAGTTCAATGGAAATATCAAAGCAGAATGAGCAGTTCCTCCAAGTGGGTCGCGGCTATTCCGGACGAAGCAAGAGCTAAGAATATGTCATCTTCGGGACCGATTTGCTGCCAGTGACAATCTGATTAGATTGTCTCTGACACTGTTTTCTTGCCATTTCCTCCTGGCGCATATAAGAAGAAGATTTCTCCAATTCCGTTATTGACAGTTTGCATTACTTGCTCGTAAATGCCCTTTTGCTTAAACGTTTGCCTAGGAAGATTTGGTTGCACATACGACAAAAGATCACCCGTGTTGTAATTTTGTTCAAGACACAATTCTACATCAAAGGATGCAGCGGTAGATGGATTAGGTGATGACACTCCCAATTGATTTAGAACTTGAAGGTTCATGGCGAAAAGACGTTGCAACTTTCCACTGAATAAAAAACTGAATTTTTTTTATTCAGTGGAAAGTTGCAACGTCTTTTCGCCATGAACCTTCAACTTACGTTATTCCACAAAATCACGCCTGAATCTTCATTACTGATTTAGAACTATTCGAGATTCTAAAGACAAATCTTAAATAATTTTCAACGCTTAGTTGTAAATTTCTGCTATGACATCCATGCTCATATTTGAGTCTTCCCCTCGTAAGTAGTAGTAGTAATTTTTTTACAGGGTGCTTCGACGGCATTGATAATTTTGCACTTCTTCAACCCAGCAGAATGCGTGGGTTGGGGATGGAATACACTTTCTTTCATGGAACGATTACGTCAATTCCATCTGACTCAGGATAAACGCCGTTCCTCTTAGACCCCGTACCTCTCAGGGTAGGCTCGGTGACCGTAGTTGCAGGGCTGGCTGTGATGCCGTGGAGACTCTAAACCACGTATTACAGATCTGCCACCCAACCCATGGCCCGCGGGTCAAAAGGCACGACCGTGTGGTAATCAACCTGGAGTGCGGTCTGCGAAAACTGGACTTTGACGTGGAAAGAGAGCTAAGATATAACACCGAAGAAGATACTCGCATACCGGATCTCATTGTGACCAAAGGGGAGAAAATATATGTGATCGACGCTCAGGTGGTCGGTGAGGGGGTAGACCTAGAGAAGGCGAATATCTGAAAGGTGGCGAAGCATCCGGGGAACGCATACCTGCTGAGATACACCAAGAGCAGGAAGGATCTACTAGAAGTGGAAGACCTCGACATTACCTTGAGCTGCAGGGGAATTTGGAGCAAAAGATCCTTCCGCGACGCCATCAGAGCCGGAGTGATGAAGAAGAGCGACATTAAAGTGCTGGTCAGCCGCGTGATAGTTCGGGGTTTGATTTCTATAAATATATTCAATAAGAGCACTTGTAGTGGAGAGGATCGGTGTTGGCTGATGACCGGACTTCGGCTTTCAAATGGTTGCCGCCTTCCAGCATCAGGCGTTATCAGGTGGTGTGGGTTTTAGTGGGTATGGGCCTAGGCCTAGTCCCACACTCCCCAGTGCTGTCTTCCCTGTGGGTGCGTAAATGCATTTCCCACACCCCCTCAAAAAAATAGCCAGCGAGCGCGCTACCCACCAGGCCAACCCCGTTATTTACAGTTTGCATTACTTGCTCGTAAATTTAGAACTGTTCGTGATTTCTAAAGACAAATCTGCAAACATAATAGACGCTTGGTTGTAGATTTCTGCTGTGAAATCCTTGCTCATATTTGAATTTTCCCCGCGTAATCGATAGAATATACCTTCTGCCATGAGCGATTTATATTTCTGCCCTAAATAAATAATAATAATAATAATAAAAAATAAAAAAAACTAACTTCTTACGAATCGACACAGTACAATATCACACGAAATAATAGAATCAAATTTAAAATACAAAAAAATCTTTAAAAATAAAATGTAAAAGAAATTTTTCTCACGAAACGAAAGTACGATAATAAAAATAAACAATAATAACAACTTAATGAAAAACAAACAAAAACAACATTAAAAAACAAACTATATTTACGAAATGAACGCTTTGGTAAACTATACAGCTCAAATCCGACGCAATATAATACGAAATGATAAAATCAAATGGAAAATACAACAAAATCTATGAAAATTCAATTTAGAAACAAAGAATAGGTACTTACGAAATGAACGCTATGGTAAACGACACATCCTTAATTCAAAGCAGTGTCCAACGAAATAATAAAATGAAATGGAAAATATTCAAAATCTATGTAATTTAAATTTTAAAAAGCTAAGTGACAGCAGCTGTTAAGAATCACGCTACCCGATATGAGTAATGTGCAGGCACTGGAAGATATTAATCCACTTGTGCTCACCATAGAGTTATAATGGGTAGAGTGACCTTACTGGCTGCGCAGGAGAGAGAAGGCTGTTCCAACTAAATATCCCTTGACTTTTCCGCTGTGCCAGGCGATTAGTTTAAACATTAATTTCATACTACACGCCGGACCATTATACACTTATTGCGGTACACTGTAATCCATATGGAACTCTTAATGTAGATAAATAAACAAAAGGTGTAACCATGACAGAAACGCATTCTTGCCTTAAATAACATGACCAATGATTACCATATATTGAAAGAATCTTCAATCACCCGCTACAAGATAAGAAATTTATTAAATAGCTGCTATTTTTATGATGAGAAAAAATTGATAGCATAAAAACACGCTTGTATTCAAATGGAACGTTGTGTAAAAATTTCAGAGCAATCGGTGAATTTGCTATTTTGACCAAACAAACATTTACTTTTTAATTATATAGACTATACGAATTATATACGTATTTTATTTGTAAGTTTTTGAAGTTAGTTGACTAAGAAATATAACTGTTGCAGGTTCTTGAGAAAGATTAGAAAAGCAGACATATTACGACAAATTTGTTCTAAAAATTTTGGATCAGATGTTTTTGCTGAAGTCATCGTGAAATGATAAAAATATACCTCTATGGTATAAATCCCATTAAAGTAAACAATGTTTATACGAAAATAGATGCAAAACACTTATTCCGTTCATCGCATGAATTCATGGTTATAAGTATTTTCTTATGTCGATAAAAACTCTCGAAAAGATATTGTTGGAAGATACAAGAATACATGTTCATGTGTGTTTATTTTTTATTAACCTACACCTATATGAATTCGAAAGAGTAAAACTGTGTAAGCGACTATATTCAAACGATTAAAGCAATTAAATCCGTGTTAAATCCACAATCGAATAAACAGAATTTCCAGGGTCTATTACGAAAATTATCTAGAGTGATTAAAAAAGTTTCAGGTGAAAATTATATGGGTTTTTCCGCGTTTGAAACAGGATTTTGATCTGTCTAAAAAAGGAAAAATGAATATTTGCAGATATAAAGAAATAACAAAATTGATGTTCAAATGCAAACTCCAATTTACATATAGCTGAATCAATGTTTTGACTCCGGTTTCCAGTTGACTCTAATTACTTGATCTAGTTTCTCGAGGCCAGTGAATGTGTGCAACACGAGGTTGAATTATGTGTCGGTATGGAAACGGCGGAAACCAACAGTTTTTCCCTGTTATCCTGGAATGCTTGCGCCCCGCGTTACTTTTTTTCACGTTCGGTTGCCTGCATTCGCGGCTGTAGCACACTGATTCCTTTCACGGCATATTCAAGATTCTCTCTCCAGGTGAAAGTAACGAATTAAATGTACAACCCTCCCTAAAATACAAGACAAACGGACAAAACAATTTTATTAAACTTATTATATCTTGTTCCACTCACCCAAAAACGAAAAGAAATCAAAGAATTAAATATATTAATTGGAAATTCATCCAACTGAATATTGGATCTATTTCTTTGAACATTATCTTTCATTCATATTAAATATACACTGGTCTTATTTTAACACTATTTTATAACTGAAAATAAAAATATTTGTATAGTCAACAATTTTGCAGGTATTGCAAATACCAGCTTTATTTTTCTGCTTGGCCCCAAAATGGAAGACGGGGATTTGTTCCGAAGCGATATAAGATTGACTGGCTCATCATCGAATATACCGGACTCGAGTAGCTCCAGCCAATTCGCAATGGGTTCTGTCGCTTACGACTACGTTTTGTTAAAAATAAACCTCTCTACAATACCGTGGAAGCCTGAAGATGATGACAGTTATGAAATAAAAAAGAATTATTAATGATTTCTTAATTAAATACTTCCGGGAATGCTTGCATTTTTCGTCCATCATATAATAAATAGCTGTAAGTACAACGTGAACTCTCTAATGAGTCAACTGGAATTGCCTGCCGAAATCATTATACATATCGACTGGCTGTGAATCTATCTTATAATTTGAAGCGGATCTAAATAATACGTCACAATATGCGTGTGCTTTGATACTATTTGCTGCGCCAGAGTATAAATCGAGTTCCGTCCCCATGCACACACACACAACACTAAGCAGTACGGGAGAATGCTTGTGTCAATGTACCTCTCGTTTATTTTCTTTATCATTAAGATTCTCTTACTTAGTTACACCTGTTCGAAATGAATTCTGGGTGGTGGATTTTACATTTGATCACATTCATCACATATCTCACTTCTCAGTCTGTGGGATAATTCGTAGACATGCTTCTCTATAACGTCCTTTAACAATGCCACCAACACCGTCATAAAAACAGCGCTCACCAGGACGTTCCGACGAGACATGAGATGGCACAAAAAATTTCGACCTCACCAGTAAATGATCCAAGTGATTTGGATGCTCACAAATGATTTCTCAATGGAGTAACACGCAAAAGGGATGATTATTTTACACTTCAGAGAGTCTCCGATGAAATATCCAAGTCATACTCTTTGTACTAATATTTTCCCCAACAATATTTTTGAAAAAACGTCCGCAGCTTGAATATGGCTAACAATTATCAAGCGACGATAGCGAAGGAACAATAGGACATTGGAAGAATTCCTGTACTTAAGAAGAGATATCACCATTAATGGAAGAGGGAGATGGTAAGAAGTATAGTCCAGGCAAAGGTGGCACTCTCTCAGAAGAAACAATTAATAGAATGATTTAATGATGAAGGTACTCCGAAGATTCGGCGAAAGGAGAGGGGTATTGGAGTCTATGCATACTATAAGAATAGAGGAGCTAATAGAACACACATCAAGCCATGACAATTAAGTGAATTGGAATTGAAAGCGGGAAGAATTCTCGAGGGTTGATATCATATCATATCAAGGTTGATAAAACACGATAATAGATTCAGAAGAATGCTATAGATTGGGATTATGAACTTATAAAGGAAGTTGCAGGTCACAGGACAGATTGGAGAGCTTCTATACTAATAGATAAATCAATCTTCGGAATAAAGACCCTGGGTGATGTTTAATAAAGGCGGCAGGGGACCGTGCCGCCCTATTATGTCTTATTTATTCGATAAGGTTTACACATTTCCGCAAATACCAATGGAGAATTTCTCCGATGATCCATGAAAGGAGAAGAACTTTAAGATGAGAGAATAGTTACATTGATAGAGAAACTAATGGCATGACAGTCGGTGAAAACTGTATTGGAAGGAGAGAAGGATACTGGAGATGGAGTCCATGGATAGCAGAATGTGTGAGACGTAGAATGATAGAGAATGCTGAAATTGAGGGACCTGAGGGTGTGACTCGGTTGGTAAGTGATATTGAAGAGCTGCTACTAACCAACAATCGGATTGAGCAATTAGGATAACGTTGATGATGACATCATTTCGTACGATTGATATGAAATATTTCTCTTTTCTTTCATACTCTTTATCGAAAAATATCTATGGCGGAACTAATACCAAAATTATAGACTCTTAATCAATGTTTTTTAGAATAAAATATTACGATATATTTACGATAAATGTTTACTCGAAATAAAATTACACGCGATCAGTCTCCTTATGGTATTTTCATTTTTTATGAAAATCTTTTAAATGTTGGCACCCAAGAGGTTCGTAAAAGAGATTTTTCGAAAAACAAAAATGTTACTGGATACTTTGCATAAAATGAGCTCAAGGTTTTTCGTATTTCATTCCACACAGCAAAGCACAAAATGATGCCATTTTTGCATGAATTTTGAGAAATTTAGGTCAGCCAGAGTATCGATCATGACTCTTATTTGAAGAGCGCCACGGTTATCCATCCTATAGAGGATAAAATTATCCAGATGGTAGAGACCAAGATTTTCACAGCAGCCATCGTGGGAAAAGAAACTCATTCACGTCGTAATTTTCATTAAATATATACTTCAGATGTTAATAAAGTAAATAAAAGTTTCTTAAAACACCTCTATAGAGATAGGTAAGGAGACACAAGTTGAGTTGATAGATATTCTAAGATGAACCAAAGAGCACTTTCCCACCGGAAAACTTAAATGCGTAAACACGCGTTTTGGCTTACTTAGCCACCATATAGTACAAAGCCAGATCTTGAGATCTGTCAATAACTGTCAAAGCAAGAATAGTATTATATCTGCTGATGGCTAATTAAACCGAAAGGCGCGCTGTACCCATTAAGGTTTTTTTATTTTGTGGAAAAATGATCTTTCATTCATCTAATACCAATTCCTCCCACCACATCTCACCTGGAACCCCGTGGACTTAAACAGACATTCTCCTAGAGGACTCCTTTGCAATAAAAGAGAGATGTGCTTTTAACTTTGTAATAGAACACGTGATTACACACAGACTTCCGCTGAAAAATGGGTATTTTTTAAATAACCAAGAAAATATACACAATATTTTTACAAGAGAGTGAGAGGAAGAAAGACTATTTCAGCTAGGTAAAAAAAATGGCGGCAATGTGCACGCAAAAAAAGGCCAACTCTTTTATTCTTTTCCCCTCGCGCCATTTTCAGAAAGTCTCTTTCAGGGTTCTGAGCCACCATAGTCACCACGCCCTCTCGTTCGTTTTACAAAAATTGTGTGTGCACTATTGCGAGCGGAGAAGAGAGAAAGGGAGAGAGGAAAAGAGAGAGAGGTGACACCACACCTTCAACAGACAGCTCCCCCGCATTTTTTGTTATTCTGTTCCCATGGCGACGCCAAAAGGTCACGGTGTTAGACGACTCATCGCGAAGGGAGTGTCACAGGCCGATTGTGACCCGTTGAGAGGGGGAGGAGGCGGGATATGAGCCAGGGGTAATGAAGAACCGATGAGAGGTCATGATTAAAGGGTGCTGGCGACAAAGCGCCTTCTAGGAAGAGAATTTTTGTTTTTATATGGCGTGATTTGATCGGCTATGGTTATTTCGCACCTCTTCAACTAATAGGTGGACCCCATCCGAACAAACACAACATCCAATTCCTGGGCGGGATTCGAACCCGCGAACATTTGGGTAGCCAGCGAGTGCACGATACACACCCACCCACCAGTCACTAAACCCGGGTCGGCCATTCTAAGAATAGAAGGCGGATGCGACCATTAGTATTGAAGGCTCACGTGGTAAGTTTGCGTTTCCGACGACAGCGCCCATAATTGTGAGTTCGCTGCACCTTGCTGACTTATATCACATTCAGGTGTCATTGTTGTTAACCGAAATTGGCCCTTATAAATAAACCACGATGGTTTAATTTTTAAATCATATAAAATATATTAGATAGCGCAAATAATTGGCAAATGAATGCAAATATCATAAGAGCAATGTAGGCTAGCTTATATTCAGGATAAAAACGTTGCCAGGCCGTAGGATTGTCTTGGATAGGCAAGATTGCAGTTCCTTCTCTCAGTTCAATCCTTCTTCTAGCAGAAAATCTCAGGTAGAAGGTCTTCAGGTACTATAAACCGAAAATCGACATTTGAATGAAAACAACGGAATATTCGGTAAGGAAACGGGAGAGGCTACTAACGGGTAAAACCAATTGTAAATAATAATGAAAGCTGAGAAAAAAAACAGCAATTTTCCACAGAAAAATAAAACTTTAATGTACAACGTACGTTTCAGCTCACTGAGCCATCTTGTACCTGAAGATGGC
>WURS02457098.1:0-13817 GCA_011762765.2 Rhinocypha anisoptera | reverse complement strand
TTTCTGACATTGAAAATTAGTTTTTAAATAAGTTTTGAAAATCATTTTCTTACGTAAGATTTGAGTGGGAGGGGGGGGTCTACTGGTCCATGTTTACTAAATGTTCACCAAGGGAGGGAGGGGATCCAAAAATCACATTTTTTGCTTACGTAATTAAAGTACGCCCCCTAAAAGTAAAACTCCTATGATTCGTCATTTTCAAATTAAGCACCAAATTCATTATAATATAATAATTTTTAACTTTCAGGTCAACATTTAAAATATTTATTATTAAATCTAGAATACCAATTTTAGTATTTGGACGCAAAAATTCATTTAGCTTTAAAGAAACAATATTCAAATTGAAAAAATGTAATATGTAACAAAATAAAAGTAGCTGTTATTGAGTTATCTAGTTTTTGAAAAATTAAAAACTTTGAAACAGAAAGATAAGATAAAGGTTTGCATAGTTAGAGAAGGAAGGGAAAGAAAAATAGCTTGAATCGTATATATTAGACTTAGACCCAAACTCAATGACTTTCACCCTTCTTGCCCGCAATGCGTTTAAAGTCACTCATGTTGGTGCTATTGACAGTCTGGCCGATGAGCTGAAGATGGTCGATTCGGGTCACCTCAGAACCACTCTGGTTGTCCTCGACAAAGATCTACAAATTTTAAGATTAAGTCAATCAATGTCAAAACCTAACAAATTCAAAGCCATACAATTAGATTTTGCACATTTTGAAACTTGACAAATCGAAGTCCGATCGGGTTAGCCTTGACGAGATCGTCCTTGGAGATATCCAGCTTTTGCACAGGTTCCATCGAACTGGCCTGGTCGAAATCAATTGTCCGTGGTTGGTTGATGAAAAGCTTCACCGTTTTAGGACCATTCTCGGCAGGAGCCGCCAGTTTCAAAGAATGTAGCTTCACAGGTTGATTGAAAGCGAGGTTAATAATGAGTTGCTCGTCACAATCCGACTCGAGATAAAAGCCTGATCCAGAGTTGAGTGCATGGCCAAGATTGTGCTGGTCCGACTCGTTCAGACACTCCGATTGAGCTTTGTTGATAAAGCTTGAGAGTTCGAGAAAACCTGCCACACCAGATTCAGCAGAAGCTGTAGCAAGTGCTTCAGTGCTTGCCGATAGTTCTCGAATCTTGGCTTCTAGTGCCGCTGGGTCCGCACCTTTAATTTAACAAATAAGCTTAGGCTTAATATATTTAATTTAAAAAACAAATTCAACTGTCACTCTAACTGACTAAAGTGAATTCTAGTTATAAAATTAATAATATAAGAAAAATTCATGACAAATAGTTTACCTTGCATACGTGCCACTGTGACACGATTACGAAAGAAGATAAAAGTAGGCATAGCACGAACATTGTTGGCCTGTGAGGTATTAGGTAGTTGATCTACGTCCACCTTGAGAAACTTCACCCCGCGAGGTGAGTATTCGTGAGAGAGACGCTCAAAAACCGGTGCGATGCGTTGGCAAGGACCACACCTGTAAGATATACAATAAAAAAATTATAACTTTACATTCAGTTCAAATTAAAAGTTGTGACAGATCTATTTCTCCAATAAACAATGTCAGTGACAACAAAATTTATTCACTGATTTATATGCCATAAGCAATGTCTCTTAATAAACAACTTATTTGGAAAAAGTAAGATGTATGTGATAGGGTAGAATAAGTGACAGAATTATGAATCGTACCAGGTGGCCGTGAAGTCCACTATAACCAGGCCGGGGTGGGCAAGCTGATTTAGAAAGTCCTCATCGCTGGTAACGTGAATCACCGGCATTGTTCGTGACACGCTAAGTTACGTGAAGGCGAAAAATAATGATTGAGAAAAAAAACCAGAAGATTGAAAAATCTTCTTACAGACTTGTGACAAAAGACTGTGAAAGACCTACCCAAAGTGAATGAGACTGCATAAAGCGGCGTGTGTGTTTACATGCCACTTCACCGGTTAGTGTCAATTCAAGCAGCGCCATCTTGCAGGCTACGTTCAAATTGAGGAGAAAACTACAATTAATTGTTTCGTCCATTTGTACTAGATTCTATTACTACAACATCCAATGCGTTTCAACGCTTTACATTTTTAAACAAATGAATAGTGTGACACTTAAAACTGATTACCTTTAAGATACCTTTTTGAAACATTAAACCTAAAGTAGTTTGAGAAGTGTGTTTATATGCACTATGCTAAACTCGAAAATATCTTGACGATAGGACAAGAAACTGTAGTCAATAGGGTGTGTCATTTTTTGCTTCTATTCAGAAAACTCAAGTATAATTTTTTTATTAAACAACTTCTGATGATTATTTGATTACGAGATCATCTGCGTATTTTTCCAAGTCTAAGTAAATTGACCAAAAATAACCAGCAACTCCCGAATTATGCATTCTAAAAACTTTCTAGATTTTATTTTTTTCTATATAGAAGCAAACTCCAAGAAAATTCCGAAACTAAAACCCTTCAGTTGACTGTACAACCAGATTATTTATTACCTTGGCTTTTTATTTCTAAAATATAAAAAACAAATTAGGAATCTCTGCTTGCAGCTAAAAATGAGCTTAAGTACAAGTTGATAAAAAAAATGTATGTTCGAAAATAAGTATTAGAACATAACATAAATTATATATATATATTGTATTGTATATTATAAAAATACAAAAAATAAGACAATCCTATTCGTTGAAACCGAGTTAACACCAGTAAGAGCCAAATAATTTGTATCAGAGTAGTAATCGTTATCAAAGTGAGCTACGTGTCACCCATAGATTAACCATAAAAAGGATAAGTATTCAAATGCAGGCATAGATTTACAAATAAATAAATGTAAGCAAAGAACATATGTAGGAGAAAACTGTAATATCTGTAAGAAAATATATAATAAGTTAATAAAAAAAGTGCATAATTAATATACTGAAACCACTTACAATGCCAAAAGAACAAAATATATGAGTATATGCTAGAGATAGGTATCACATGGAGTTCGTGTTCGATTTTAGTTCAAAACATAAAAGTTAATACAATGTGTTGCTCAAGCAAGGTAGAGTCGATGAAAGTCATTGGCCGAGAAGGACTGATTACACTTGGGGCACTTTCTTTGTCGTGTCTCATACCTTGTCTTGAGACAGTCATAGCAGAAAACATGGAAACACTTATTTAAAACGGCATCCTTCCTCTTGGTCTTACACGAAGGACAAGTCAACTCTTCCCGCAATTCTCTGATCTCTTCTTGCAAAACTTCATCGGCGGTAGTGGCTAGCTCGAACTTCTTAGCGCGCTCATACTTTCTTCGATAATGTGCCACTTCCTCATGCAGTCTCTTGGTCTTGAAGGTCTCCTGCTGCCATGCCGTAGTTTTATCAGCCACAATCGACTGTGCGTCTTTAATCTGGGCTACATATTTATCCAGATGCAGTTTCAAATCGGCCGCATTTTGAGAAGCTTCCATCGCTTTACGTTTATAATGGTCCATTAAATTCTGTCGAGCTGCGAGTTCCTTCTCAATAGTTGCAAGACTGGCTTGAAGAATCCTCTCTTTATCCTCTAGTTTCCGAACAACTTGGTTTTGAGCATCTACTTGATTCTAAAAAAGATAAACCAAAAATGAGTTAGTTTGATTAATCACAAACCAAATATCAATCAAATTTCTGAATAATAAAATTCATAGAAAAAAATCCAAGCTTACCTCAAGGTGGATAACATGCTCTGTCATAGCCTCTTTCTCCTCCTTCAATAGCTTATGTATTTGATTCGACTTAATACGCTCAGACATCAACTTAAAGTTAGCATCATCTTTCTCTCGCAACTGTTGCAGAAGTCTACAATTCTGTTCTTGCATATCTTCAAAAGCCTGTCCAGTAACCTCCATCTCGTTGAGAAGCGCTTCTTCTTGTTGTTTATGAATGGTGACATTACGTTGCAGCTGAGCAATAGCCTCCTCGTATTTGGTCACTTTCTCGCGGTACTCCTCATCGTTGCACCGTCGACGATTGCCTTTCTTCTCTGCTTCCTGTGCCTTGTTCAGTTGTTGACGTAGATCTTCGATCTCAAGTCTAAAACGCTTTTCACTGGCCATTAAAACCACCTTGTCTCTGAAAATACAGATTTTACACATTATAAATAAGAAAAGACTGTTGCTTTAAGACTGATTTAAAAGTAAGTAAACATACTCAATCCTCAATATGTTCCCGATTATTCTTATATTTTGGTAAAATATTGTATAGTATTATTTATATAGTAAGTCTACGCTACAAAGATATGTAGAAATCGAAATATGTTTTATATGTATACCTTTTTTCCTTGTCCACGAATTTATACATGTCGAGCAATAACTTAAGTTCTCTCTCAGCCTCGTGAGACTTTTTAAGTTGTGCTTTGAGATCTCGCAGTACTTCCAGATCAGGCTTCGAGCTATCTGAGTAGTCTTGAAGTGAGCCTTCCGTGGTATCATCTACTGGTTCCCGTTTGATAGGAGCGTTTTGAGGCGGGGAGAAAGCCGGTTCTTGCTTAATATCAACCTAAAAAATTAATGTTAGGCTTAAGCAATCCACAAAAACATATACATCTTACCTTTCGAGTAGCATTCTCATCACAAGAACTTTCTGACTGAATCACAAGGTTACCTGTTCCATCATTAGATGAATCCGAGGTAAATTGTGGAGTTCCTACAAGGGACCCTTCAGAGACTTCAGAGACTCCGCCAAGATGGAGAGGACTTGGAAGGAGAATGCCACCACCAACCACTCTCAGGCCAGCGTCCTCGATGATTTGTCGTAGTCTAGCTAGTTCCAGGTTGGCTTCTTTCAACTTTCTCTTCACTCTCACATTTTCCCCTTTAAGTTGACCAATGTGATTTTGAAGAGAAGAGATCAGATGACGCATCTCTTTATTAATTGGGCCCGTTTGCTCATGTGCAGCAAGATTTTGCTCAAATTCCAATCGTAACAACTCGTATCTTTGAGAGAAAAAAATAAAATTGGAAAAAGGAATAAGAAACAAAGCAAAAGAATAACTTACTCTTTGCGGACTTGCGCAAGCGAATCTTCCAGCTGCATGCACTCAGTTCTCAGCTTCTTTTGAAATGACAGCTCGTCACTTTCCATTTGTTCGATTTGTCGTAGATGAATATTTTTTGCTGTGGTCAATTGTTGCCTTGCCTCTTCCAGTTGATTCTTAAGTTGCATTGACTCATTGAATAACACTGAAAATCTCGACTGCAACGACTTATATTCCGAAGTTTCACGAACTACTGTCTCAGGCAGACAAGCCATGTCCATCTTTTGCTTCTCTAATTCTCGTAGCGTTTCCTTATGCGTAGCATTAAGAGTTTCAAGTTCGGCTATTCTTGAACAAGCTAGCTCTCGTTGTTCCTCTAATTCGCGCCTTAAATCTTCCAACTTGTTGGAACTTAGTCCAACTTCAAGCTTTCCATTTCCAATTCCATCCCCAGCACCACATCCTTGAAAATCGCGTAGCTTTTCTCGAGTCTCGTAGAGATGCACTTCCAGCCGTTGTTCCTAAAACCAAAAAACAAAAACAGATGATAAAACATAAAATAAAGACAAAAATAATTACCCTGGTCCTCGATTTGTTAAGCTCAAACTCAAGTTCATCAATTCGATTCTTCAGCTCGTCCACTTGCAGTTCTCGTGACTCAAGTGCATCGCTAAGTTGAGCACTCTTGAGGTTCACAGCCCTATGTTTCTCATGGAGTGATGTGACGAGGCAGTTAAGTCGCTGGTTTTCTCGAGTCAGTGCCTCGTTCAACTCACGAACTTCTGTATCAAGATTTGGTTTTAGAGCGCGTTTCCGACTAACTCCATCTCCACCAATATCTTCATGGTCAGATGTCCCACCTATCTCTTCAGGTTCAGGTCCAGCTTTAAGCGCAGACATCACTCGTTCATTTCGCTTCACTATACGATCAAATGCTTGTAGCACCTGAATGACAATTAAAAATTATAAATTACAACAAAATATTACAATAAAAAACTTATAAATTAAACGAAAATATCCATATTTAAATAAAAACTGTAAAAATAAATTAAACAGTTTTAGTGTTTACCTTCGATACAGCTCTGGTGGATAGCAGAACTCTCTGCTGTAGAGCTTCGTCCAATTCTTCCTTGTCACAGTTGGCAAGTTGTCTTACAAAACTCGTAGTTTCCTCATGAGCACCTTTTCTGGAACCACTTTCATTAGGTTCATCTGAGCCATTTGAAGGCCCATCTTCCCCACCGCGAGGACTATCTTCTGAATCTCCAGAACTTTCTTCAAAGCGTTCCAACAAAAGCCTCATATCTTCATTTAGTTGATTCCAGTAGCGATTGATAGCGTAAAGTTTAGTATCCTCATTGAGCTGTTTTTTCTCAAGCTGTTCGATTCGAGCACGTAGCTCATCCTCCACACGCTGCCGGTGAACGAGCCGCTCAGCCAGACGGCGATTCTGTACTCGCAAAAGCTAAATGAAAAGCAAGAAAAAAATGATTTATAACACTTTATAGAAATAGAAAAGAACATACTCCAGTGTCAAGATCATCTTGGGAAGTGGCAATAAATTTTGAATCAAAGTCAAAGTCTAACTTGGGCCGTTTCTTCGCTTCAGCACCTTCAGAAGCTTCAGAAGGCCTTTTGCTAGATGATGGTGATGTAGGCTTTGAACTCATTATCACTTTTTCCTGAAACACCAAGAGTAGAAGAAGTCAAATTGACCTCATCTGGCGCCTTCTGGGTGAAGTGATACCCAGTAGAAAGACAGAAAAAAGAGACTCGCAGTACAGTGGAAGAACCAAAACACACATCAACACACATAACACATACATTTGGGCGCGATTGGGGACCTTTCATAGAGGATGTTACGTTATATTGACAAGACAAAGTAAACCTTCTAACTTACGCGTTGTTGAAAAGACAAAGTAAAAGGCATTAATGGAATTCGATTAATGCTTTCTATTTTGTATTTTCAACAACGCGTAAGTTTGAGGGCATACTGTAGAAGACATTAATCGACTTTCATAAATGTTTTTTACTTTGTCTTTGCAAGAGCGCTTAAGTTTGAAGACATACTGCAGTACATGTAGAGTTGGTACTTTCCGATTGATAGATCATTTAAATGTAAAACTAAATATTTATAAAATAAACAGTTTGTACATATAGCTTACATAAATTTTTAGAATAAAATATGGCATAAAACTGACCCGAAAAGTGGCACTTCCTTTTTTAATTTATTTTACACATTAATGTTGGGTGCACGACTTTTCACTATAAGATTGTGTAAGAGTTTCGTGTAAAACAAAAAATAATAAATTACTTTTAATGTTTTTATTATAATAATTAATAATTTAAAAAATTTCACATTTTTGTATATAAAAATAATAATAAAAATATATATAATAATACGAGGTCATCGTTATTAGATTAAGATGAAGAGGAAAAGCAAATGGTAGGACACAGGGAAAACGCATTTGAACTAGACACAAGCAGTTCGGCAATTACAAAAATCTTCATTGTTATGAAGATAAGAAAAATAATAATGATATATAAATATTACATCATAATGATTTTTTGAAACATGAGTGGCATTAATAAATACATTTAAAAATATCAATTATATAATATATATATTAAAATATAAATAAAATAAAATAAATAAATATAGATTAAGAAATATGAAAAAAATATAATAAGTTGTAGAGAAAGAGAGAGAGAGAGAGAGAAAGAATCATTCAAACAACATCTCAGAATCATATACGAAAATGAAGGGAAGATATCATGGCTCTTAGGAACAGTGCTGAATATGAAAGGAAAATAGAAAAGGAAAAATAAGAAAGGGGAAAGAGCAAAGTGGCTGTGAATTTATCTTAGGAGAAGACTTGAGAACAACAAAAATAAATGTTACTTTGGAAAAAATGGTTTTAAAGTTAAGCTAGAAAAAAAGTGGCTTGAGTTGCTTAATGGTAAATTTAGATGGGCGATAGTTATCTGGATACTGTGAGGTTTGCAAGCAAAAGCATGCTTTAAAAAGAGGAACTCTGTGATTTAGAAGCACTGGCGGGAGGTGCTACGTAGGTGGCAGAAGGAGCTGAGGCCGAAGTAGATTGACGGTCAATGGGCGAAGTTTGCGAGGCGGAGGCTTGAGAAGACATTCGTTGCTGGTAGGTGGGGTAGTAGTTAGATGCTGTTTCTTGGTAATATTGGCTCATATCACGCACACCTTGCTGAAGAGGTGAAGACCAGAGTTGAGATTGACTTTGCTGATTTTGCGACTCGGATTGACCATTTCCTCGATAATTTTGACGTTCTGGGGCAGACCAGGTAGGAGCTTGATTTTGATACGAGTTGGCAATCGATGACTGGGGAGCATAATTTTGTGAAGATCCTTGCTGGTAAGCTGACTGTCCTTGACCGTACGATCCACCATAGGAACTCTTCGGGCGATGATGTGGCTGGTGGTAACTCGAGCTTGACGGTGAACTCCAAGACGATCCCGGAGTTTCACCAATAAAAGATGTTGGAAGTACATAGGAAGGTCGGTAATTCGACGCTGCCGAGTACAACGACGGATTTGTGCCATAGAGCGAACTAGAATAAGATCCAGGAGTTCCACCATAAAGCGAACTTCCATAAGCAGCAAATGGAGAATATGCCTGAGTGAGACTACTTTGCGAAGAACCAAAACCATAAGGAGGAGGGCGATACGAAAAAAATTGGCTGGACTCAGAACCCATGTTGTAGGGCGTACTAGTCTCACGACTCCTATAAACAAACAAATTATAAATTAGATCTTTATAAAACTTGTATATTCCTACCGATAAAACAGAGCATTCATGATGTTGCGCAATCGACTAGTAAGTGAAGATCTCCGTCCTCCCACTTGACTGGGTTTTAGCATTGAAGCCAAAAAGCCTTGGCTATTACCGCTACTTGCGGCAAAACTAGCCCAGTTGGATGGGGACACCCATGAAGGATAAGTCGATGAAGCTGATTGAAGCAGCGATGCTAGGGAATTCGAACCGGAAGTTGCTGCAGTAGTGGTGGTGGGATTGGCCAAAGCTTGTAAAAGAGCTTGATAAGAAATTCCAACAGAATTGGCAATTTGGCTTAAACTCTGTGGAGAGTTGACTGGCTGGCGAACTTCTGGTTTCACTTGGGCAGAAGACATGACAGATGGAGAAATGTTGGCCGAACCAGTAGAAGAAACAAAAGACGAAAGATCGTTCGTATAGTACGGATTGGATACTGACGGTGTGTCTGAGCGAGATTGGTATTTCGAACCAGAAGTCGCGGCCGAAGATGATGAAGATGGAGATCCAGACACGGAAGAAGACACCGAGGGACTACTAGAACCGGAAGTGGCAGTTGGGTCCGCATGGCTGCATAGCAGCAAGGTGCAAAGCACCACTAAAGATGTCTGATAAAAATGCATAAATAGTGTTATAATTTTTTAAATGACAGAATGAAAAAAGAAACTGAGTGAAAAAGAAACAACTGAGTCTGATAAAGGTCAAGTGAGATAAGAAGAGGGTTTCGTTACAGGAAGTTTTGGCATCTTAGAAATTGATGGATGTTGTCGTGATCGTATTTCTCCCACTCTTATAAATATACTACAAATAAGGTGCTCAAACTCAACTTGTGTTCTCAATGAACGAGACTTGAGAGGAGGTGAAGAGACTAATTGATTTTCTACAAGATCTGAGAGAATAGAAAACATAGAGACAAAGTAGGGGGTAGAGGGAGAGAGAAAAAAGATTAAACCGGTTGAGAAAGGCGCCTTTCGTCCTTATTGAGGTCAGCCTCTCTAAGTCTCTCTTTCTGCAAATTGCATAATTGTATGAAGGAGAGAGGACCGGTGGTAGGAAAGCTAAAAATGGGACTCTACACCACGTACCGGCTAGTTATCTCTCCAAGGGGAGAAGAGGACCGTTAGAAGTCGTCTAGACAGGTCTTGTCCAACTGAGACTCAAGTTCAAGTCCGGCACCTGTCGGCAGCATTTCACACACACGCACACACAAACACATACACACATATACACACCGGTTGACCTTTTTGCCTAGTTTGGGGACTCCCTTCCTCGAGACTCGACTGGACAAGTTACTAATACTACCACAAGACTAAGCAGATAGTTGTTTTCTCTCTCCCTCTCTGACACCACTAATCATCATCATCATCATCATCATTCGACGTGAGCTTAGGTCATTTTTAGATGATGATGATGATCGGTGGTAGCAATGATCATGATGATGCAATCTAAAAGTATTGAGGCTATGATTAAAAGGTTAAAGGTAGGTTTGGGAAAGTAGATTAGAGAGTTGCTGTTTGTGAATTTCAAATAAGTTAAACCAGAACGAAATCAACATAACAGTATTTCTAAATTAAGAAAAAGAGTGAGCCTTTCAACTTTTTTCGTCTGATCATAAAATTGATAATACTAGTTATGTAACGATATATATTGAAAATATGAAAAATTTAAAGTTATTCTTTATATATGAGTATTGCTGAAGAGAGTGTGAGAGAAACATGATAGAACATTTTAATACATACCAGTGAAGACATGATTTGAGGTCGAAAGAGGTTGCGTGGATACAACGAGATGAGTGAAGACGTGTGACGCTTCGAAATACCACAGAGGAGATTAACAAACAACAACAAATATTTGGCTTTTGAAATAGGAAGAAGTGAAATTACATGCCGTTCTGAGATCAGCATCGTTACCCTTTACCTTTGGAAAAGAATGTGCTTTATCCTACTTGGTGGAAGGCATCATCGTCGACGGTGTCTCGGTGTTAGTTGATTTCACATAGACACATGGACAAGCTTGGTAGACACATTCAGTACGAAGTGGGCAGAGAAATAGGCTACTGAGCGAGCTTGTCTAACAGAGGTACCGTTAAATATGGCGGCCAAGTCGAGATGCTCGCAAAGATGCTCTCTACACAGGGAGAGACACGGACACGAATAGCAGAAGAAGTGAGATGTAGGCCGACCAACAATATCGAGAGGACTGTCCACACTGGGTGAGGAGAGGTCGCCAGCTCGTCTTCGAGGCTAACGATAGAGAGCCGAGAGACGGGCCACTAGTGAGGTGTATAAAAATAGCCCCCTTCTCTTTTGGCCCACAAGTGCGAAGAGAGTATCGACACCGAGAAAGGACCTCCTTGTATGTAATTTGTACTTACCTCTAAGACGAGAGAGAAAAGGTCTTTCGAGATGTGATGGTCACGGTGGGTCATATGTGTGAGATGGCATGCTCAATCAGTTCTTTCTCTCTCTCTCTCTCTCTCTCTCTCTCTCTCTCTTTCTCTATGTCAGGTGATAGTGGAGGTGGCGATTACACCATTAAATTTCACTACTGACCAAGTCTCGAAGGAATTTATTTGGTGAATGGCGCGACCTGCTGCGAATTTTAGATGTTGAGCAGGATGATACTCATGAAAGGAGGAGAATGATGCAAGGAAATAAGTTCACTGTGTCTAAAGGTGAAAGCATAGAAATGTTCGTGAGAATTCGCACTGGTAATCCTACAAGTTACTGCCTTGAGAAATAGATAAGTTACAAATGGCAAAGACAAAACAGGATACTTTTACAAATGTTATACAAAAATAACAATATAAGCCGGCATGCATCATTGATGTGAATTTTGTATGATATTTTACATCTCAAGATCCTGTGGTTATTTGGATATAATATAGACAATATCAAAGTGTGATAATGTTGTGCTTTGTCTAGTTTGCTCGACATCTCATCAACCTACAATGGTTGCTTGTTGCTATTGATCAGTTGTGCGACGCAATCAAGCATGTCTCGATTAATTCTCATAGTTCATTACCCACTCTTCTTCAATCTTGCGCCATTGTTCAGCAAAAGTAAGTTTCAATAAGTTTGAACAATGGAATTCAACGAGAGCGACAAGTTCAATAGAACACAAGAAAGAGTACTCTAACAAGTAGCTGCATAACAATCGGCGGATCTCGCATTGTCTCACACGGATATTGATTGAGAGCGTGCACTTTGTCAACACTTTGTCAACGTGCCACTACCAATTAAAGTCGCGTTTCCCGAGGTGAATAACTCACTTCTAACAAAGTTGATTTTGACATCTCACCGGTTGAATATAATACGCTGACTTAGGTTCTGCTTACATGTCAAAACTTGGTACTTTTAAGATTAAAATTTTGAATTGATCGACTTTCGATGTGTTAATAAGTAGCTTAAGGTTCGTTAACGCAAAATGAGAAATATTGCATAGCAACATGAACCTCGATTTTCATTGTTATTCAGTTTGTGTCAATATCCGGAGATAAAAACTGCCAATTGTGAATACACTGATCTAAAAACAAACCTACTTTCATATATGATTTGTCAACTTCTATTCATTCTCAAAGAACTTGTTCGCCTTGAGGATAGGATTATGTGGATAACTTGCTTTTCGATGGTTTGGTAGTGCAAGACTCAAGAGTCATCTTTCTTTTCATGAATAGCCGGATTGGTGGCAGTATCTTAGCATCATTCCGTGAGAGATTAGAGTGACGGGAACTGCTGCTTAGTGAGTGACGGTGGGGTGAGAGTGAGTCAGTCGGTGGCCCTCTAAGACTCTCTCACCTTAGCGGTGGCCATATTTTTAGAGACACCACACAAGAGGTGCAGTGCCACGCGTGGAATGTCCGCTATGCCGCCACAAACTTGTTGGTGACATAGAAAAACACGCTCCTCCAATGTTACCTTGCAAGCATTGATGCTACGCGCGCTTGACCTACCACCGAGAGCCGCATCACTTTTCACTCCTCCTAACTAGCTAGCAGTGCCGGTCTTGCTCGCGACACTATTTTTGACTACTCCAAACACTAACTTAGACTAAGACTGACCATGCCTTGAGGCATTCTCACACACACACACACACACACACTGTGACTCTTCGAACACACATCCGTCCACACACACACTCACACATACATTCACATGCTCATATCAGGTTAACATTCAATTCAGATCATAAAGCAAAACAACTCGTTGCTTTAAGCTTTACATTCTTACTGTTTCTCTTCTCTAATTTGACCAAAATGATAATCAACAAAAACTAATCAAAAACAAATGTGCCAATTGAAAGTAAAAGGAACCAATAAATTCAATTTGATTGATATTGTTCGAATTTTTTAGTTTTTCCAGTTAATTTTTTCAAATTATTACGTTTTGTTAAAAGCAACAATTCACAGGCATAGTTATTGCAGAAAGCAAGAATAAATTCTTATTAACTTGCATTAAGATTATTTTTTAGTGGCCATTGATCAAATTAAAATTGGATTTTATAAAAACATTAAGCGACAGCATTTTAAAATTCTTTAGTGCAAACTACTCTTCTAATTTGACATTACTTTTTTAGTAAACTAAAAACAACAACACAGTATATAACTAACATTTGTCCACAATTGATTTTAAACTAGCATTACGACAAAATTGTAAAAAATTGAAAAACTAATTACGAACTATTGAATTAAGATTGTTCTAAATTGTATTAGAATAGTACTTAACTTTGTATATTTTTCCGAAATATTGGCTCGTATTTATCGGTCTCTCTAAGGGTCAACTTTTGTTAGAACTTTGTTAACCTCAATAATATCTTCAACAATCTTTTAATTCAATTAAACCAGTCTGTATCAATTGACTTCAATTAAAATTTTTAAGGTTAACCCTAAGAAGAACAGATTAATACGGGTCATTACACAGTAAATAAAAACGGCCACCGCATGAAAATATAATTGTACGAGAACTTGAGCCAGTGAAAAAATATTTGGTTTTATTCAATCCGCGGGAGTTTTTTGT
>WURS02457087.1:0-13818 GCA_011762765.2 Rhinocypha anisoptera | reverse complement strand
CGCAATCTTCCACATGTTGGAGCGATCGAGATCTCTTTGCTCCCCCACAACCTGGGCGTCGATCACCATAGATTTCGTGTCGTTGGTAGCAACGAGGTCAGGACTACGGACTCCTTCGTTGGTATGGAATCTATGCTCACGCAACACGTCGAAGCCTCGGTCTTTTAGGCCACAAGGTCACCGGTTTAAGCCCCTCCCAGGGCATGGTTGTTGTGTTGTCCAAATGTATTTTATCTTCGAACTGTAAAGGTGCAAAATGACCATAGTCATCAAAGCACCCTATAAACAAAATTACTAGTACTTTACACAGAAGAAAATACTGACAGCAAACTCTTCAGGGAATTAGTAAGTTTGGACTTGATAGAGTTGATGGGAGGGTAATCTTCAACCTCACTGAGAAGAATGAGTTAAATGGATATAATACTAGTCACTGGAGGAAGATTTCTCGGGTTTCCATCTGGTTCTAGGGGGGGTTGTTTTCCACCAATGTTTCGACAGCTAAGATGATCATCACCCTGAAGATGATGGTGGACTTCAGCTGTCAAAACGTTGGTGGAAAACAACCCCTGGACCCGGATGGAAACCCGAGAAATCTTCCTCCAATCGCCAGGAAAACCTGAGATCCTTCAATACTAGTCATTATTTAACAAACTGTCAAACTTAAGCATCAGGGGAAATAAATCTGAACACGTTGTGATTATTTGAAACCTATATGGAACAAAAATGTCTTTCTACATTAAATTGTTAATTTTGAAATAAATTAAGGAAGAGGGTTCAAAATCATACAAAGAACACATATTACTTAATATGTAATATGAAGTAATCAATTCTCTGTTACGCCTGTGAAAAATAATGCATAATATACTGAAATTTAACATGGGACAAATTTGTCCCATACACCTTTCTAGTACTTAATACTTAAGTTCTAACGCTCAATGTTTTAGCGAAACAATATACTCTACATTATTTGCTTGGTGGGGAGTGAGAAATGCCAACATGACATCCCATGTTCCATCAACAGAGGCCCTCAGTTTAATTAAATTAAAGCTAATGAAAGTACAAGTGATAGTTTAACTAACTTCCTTATTCAAGATTTGTGGATCTGATTCACCCTTCCTCGGCACCCTCCTCAGGACCACCACCTCGACTAGAAGTGATAGAGCCAATCGTAAGGTCTTGGCGAGCCCACAGAGATGGGTGGCACCCCTGCCCGAAATGACATAGACCTCCTCCACTCTGGGCCCCTAGCACATTGCCCCTGGAAAACCATACCCAACAGGGGGGGACCAAAGCCATCAAAAAAGTAACGATAGAAACTCTTGTATGCAGGGTTCACTCAGGCGGAGCACTGCCATACATGAATGGCACCTGGTTCCCGCACCCATGGGCTTGGGTAGTTTAAACGGAAGACTTTAAGAGGAAACAGCCATGCGGACTTAACCCAACACCCTAAAGATATGTGCTGTGGAAGAGTTTTCTATTCAATAGGAAATACATATGTGCTATAATATGAACAGGGGGTGTTTTCATCTGGAAAACCTACACTAAATTAAATTCAAAATAAAACAACATGACATTCACTATGAGAATTGGAAAAAGGCCACCTACTCGTAAGTTATCTGGATTAAAATAAGTATTGTTAACAGGTTTGATTACATAATATGTAGGACACCTAAGTCATTCAATTCAACTAATCCTCATTCAATTGGGTTGATTTAAGCACGATATTGTATAAGTCTGACATAAGGTTAAAATAGGTAATTGAAATAAAATAACACTTTTCCACAAACATTTTTTAATGGAATGACCTAAGTTTCTTTATTTATTTAGGTTTACCATTATTGTCAGGTACAAATACCATTTAAATATTGTAGTGGAAAAGTGTTATTTTAACCTAATCCTCATTATTTGGAATCATTTTTCCACTTTTCACAAAAACTGTCAGAATTCCCTAATATGGTTCACAGGTTCCAAATGCCAAAAATAACACAATTGGAAACAATACAGCTGATATACACTACCAACTGGTACAAGGATGCCTAATTGACACAGAATGTGCTGAAATAGTCTTTGTAGCCATTTACAACACCTGAAGAAAAACCATTTTACATTCTGAAAATATTAAGTATGCACAACATATATACATAAACCTAAAATTTAAGTTAGTTTTTATCAGCTATGCAAAAGCAATTTTTAGGAGTTATTAATCTCAATAAAAAAATTGTGTAATATGGAATAATTCCAAAAATATTAGAGACATCAGTTTATTTCTATACGATAGGTGTTTCAAAACAACCACATTCTTAATGCATTAACATATGCATTTATGTACTACCTAGCAACATAAACATCATGAAAATATTACAAAAATGTTGTTCATTTAAGTAACAGGACATGCCGAGATGAGCAGTTTCACAACAAGGAAAACCACAATCATCATTAAAAAGATACTGAGACTCGATTTAAGCATTGAGGAAGTGGAACTGCCATAAAATTCATTTAGCTTTCACCTTTACACCTGCCGACAAAAGGATTTCTTCTAATAGTGACAGATAACCATCCTATAATACAGTTAGTCAACCTATAATACCAGAAAATATACTAGAGAGAAATAATTCTTAAAGTTAAAAACATGAAAGTAATCTGAGATAAGTATACTACTTTGACAATCTATTGTATTAAGCATTCCCCTCCACTTAAGTGATCACTGCTAAACTAAAGAATAGCAACAACAATACAGAAGTAGGTAATGAAAAAAGATCCATCTACATGAACAAGGGAGAAAAAATAAAATTTCCTCTTTCATTATTTACAGAGAGCAATGGGAATCAATTTGAACAAGACATGATTAGTAATCAAACTCTTATCAGGCAAGAATACTTTATTGATCGGTCGAAAATGAGTACAAGAATGAAGAAAATGTGGCTTACACAACATAAGATATTATCAACTGTATAAGAAAATTATGCCACTTTGGGGTGAAAGACATCTACTCTCTACATTATTTGTATCACTTGGCTGAATAAATTCCTAAATGTAATTACTGTGAAGAATGAATTATGGGAAGTCATCTAACCATGCATATAAAAAAAAAGAGAGAGAAACTTCCAATGAGAAAGCACCAGTTACTTCGTATAACACATAATATAATTAAGGCCATACCCTTACCTCTTTCCTTTTATCACCATACATAAAAAACATTTTTAGAATCCATCTTTGAAATCCGAATTAATGAAGTACTTTTTTCATTTAAATAAATTCTAAACCCCACAATGCTCAGCAATCAACAAATGAGCCAGCACAGAGGTTTGCCTGGAGTAGTTGCCCCAAGGTTCAAAAAAAAAAAAATTTCATGGCAGGTAAGAGGAGCTCATGATGCACTCTTATAGCACTGTATTGGATTCCTCTTCAAGGCTTCTTCTTCTTCTCACAATAAATATGGCATCCAACCCACTGTGTTCTTCTGCATTGGATGGCTTCAACCTAATGGAACTACTGCTCATTGTGCCAGCACTCCAAAATAATGCAAGTACGCCAGTGCCTGACTCTCGTTACAACTGTTATTGGGTTAATGGGATAGGAGGAGACGCTGGCCTACTATCGCTTATACCACAAAAGCTCCAAAGCATAGGGTTCTCTTCATTGATGACCAATAGTAAACTTCCCAGCCATTCCTTGTGGATTCCACCTCACTGGAAGGGAAACATTGTCGTCAATTATCCCAATGCAACTAACCATTAAATTTGCTTGCAAGTAGAGTCCGACCGCATTGAAATGGTGCTGAATGAAAATTTCCGCGCACCCCCTCTCTGTCCTCTCCTTCCCTTTCCTACCATGCCTCCAGAACCAGCGCCACATCATTGTAGTTGCCAGCTCTTATCGTTTCGGTTCTCTCTCTCTCTCAGTTTTGCATGCTTATGTTTGTTCGTTAACATAGGGAGTAATATGTTATTTTCCATGTTAAACATGCCAATAAAGAAGTTTATTAATATTAACATGTTATATTAATTTCCCTACACTGGTGTGAGGAAAACTGGCAACACTGTTTGCCTCTCCTCCAGTGTGTGCGTGAGGGCGTATTAATAAGGGGAGGCAAAACCAGGAGGGGTGGTAGACCTCATAGATCCAACCACAGCTCACCGAGAAGGACCATTTATAAGCAGTTGGATTCCTACTGTAGAGATTTTGTGCTTTGTAAAGTTTCTGTCTCAAAATTCGATTATTCAGACTCTACTACGAGGGTTGATCCAAAAGTAAGGTACCCAAAGAGCTACAGCCGCACGGGAAGGTGCTAGGCAAAATCTAGCAACACCGCTGGGTGCAGCTGTTCCCCCACTCTCGATTCCACCTTGCCGTGCTTCTCCGCACCACTCAGTCTTGGCTCAGCAGTCACCTGCGATGGAGGTGTCCATTGTTGGTCCCGTCAAGTGCGAGATTCGTTCAATAATTTGGTTTTTGCACACGAAAGGGATTCCACCCGTGGACATTCATCGTCAGTTGACACAAGTTTGTCTGTTCAACACGTTCAAAAATGGTGCAAGGAGTTTAGTGACGGTTGGAAGGAGGTCCACGATTAAGAACGGAGTGGAAGACCTTCAGTTTCGGAAGTGTTTATCGAGATGGTCCAAAGAAAAATACTTCAAAACTGAAGGATCACCACCCGTGTTGATCACCGTACTTGTTGATCGGATTCCAAGGAATTCTTATGGTACAGTTGAAAGAGCTTTGACTGAAAAATTGGGGTATCACAAGTGTAACACTCGATGGGTACTGCATACAAGGTGTAACGCTGTTTCACGATAATGCCCCACCTCAAGTCTCCCACCAAACCCATAAACTTTTGGAAAACTTAGGGTGGACTGTCATGACCCACCCACCTTACAGTCTGAACTTCGCGCCTAGTGATTACCACCTGTTCCACAAGTTAAAGGAACACTTGGGTGGCCAACGCTTCCCGAGCTGCGATGAAGTCAAAGAAGAGATGAAACGCTTCCTCAACGGGTTGGCAGTGGAGTTCTACAATATGGAGATACATAAATTGGAGTACCGTCTACAAAAATGCACAGAAAAAGATGGCGATTATGTAGAAAAATGAGCAAAGTTTCTCCTTTCCAACAATGTAAATTTTTATGAGAATTATCAAAGTTTTCTATTTGTAAAAATGAAGGGAACCTTAATTTTGGATCAACCCTTGTACTAACCGTAATACCACTCTGTACTGTTAGAGTAAGATTACTCTGTGGTTGACAAGAGATAAAATTACTCCACAAATATTTTCAGAATTTTTTTCGGTTATTCACTCGAGTTCTATCAAAATGCATTACCTGTTTATAGAACAAGATGGAAATATTAATACATCATTTAAAAAATTCCATTACAAATTAAAAAATAGAGCTTTTTAACATTTATGCAGGATACAAAAAAATATTTAAACATGGATAAAAATTGATGGAATACTTAAAAATAATATGGAATAAAATGGAAATGTATGCTTAACCATGAAATCTATTAAAAAGATTGGTATGAACATTTTAAATAAGAACACCTATTCTTATCACCAGTGTTTCACCACAAGAATACCACCTATCATAACATCATTGAAAATCAATGCTACACATTATCACAGTCTATGATATTATCAAGTAATAGTCCCCCCCCAATTAGACTTCCAGGTGGGGACTACTGGGAGGAGCACATGAGCAAAAAATGGAGGATAAGACACACCCTGAGTCATAATGAGTCCCTGAAGAATATAATAGAAGGAAAAATGGAAGGGAAGATCATAGGGGGAAGGCCAAGGGACAACTGTATTAGGCAAAGAGACATTAGAAAGGAAAACTAATAAGAGGTATAGTGGAGCTAGCACTAGATAGGGAATGATGGAAGGGGCTGCAGACAACCAATCTTGGGATTGAAAGACAGATGATAAAGATATTATCAATTATATAAATTTCATTAGTACTATATTACCTCTTTGGGATTCCATTTTGGTTCATTATAACTTCAGTATGATCCTCCTTTTGAGTTATCTGGAAATTTACCATGGAATAGTGGTTACTAGGCCAACTTTTGAATCGCCACCTCTGAACAATCCTAATGTTAGGTGTCTGCAATAAATATAAACCAGAACAATAACACATCAAAAGATTATAAACACAACAATACAGAAAGAAATGATAAATTCTGTAAAGTTCAGAAATCTAACAATTTATCATTATTTTTTTCAGTATGGCTGCATACCTATATTTCCATTCACAAAGTATTCTTGTGACTAAAATATCAGAAGTTGAATTTTAAGCTAAGTATTGAAATATGATAAACTGGTTAATTAGAATTCCTTATTTTAAGAGAATCTCATTGATGCACAAGTGGAACATTTTGCTGAGCATTCTGCTCTTTTTTCAAGAGTTCATTAATGAATATTAAGTCCACGGAAATTGACAGCACTAAGTTGTTTACAGGAAGAGGAATTCTTGGATGAATGCTGATTTAATAACATGCATATCTTATGTGATTGTTCAAATTATTCAAAAACTATTGAAGAGTGCAGCGTTTGAAGGGAAACCTGAAAAGTGTTGCTCTGTAATGAACTACTTATTTGAAAAAAAAATATTATACACAGTGATACATCAGCTAACGAGTGAAGTGGCATATCAACTATTCAACTTAACAAAGATACATTTTACTGTTTCTCAACCAAAGAATTTGGATTCGACTAATGAATCCTTTAGTGAATACACACACTAACATTATGCAACCGATATTGTGAGCTGAATTTTCACACCAATTATACTCAGAATCACTGTCACTAGAGCCCAATGAATTCACATCATCCTCGGGAACACTACAGTATACCTAAATACAAATGGAAGAAACGTAAATATTTATATCTAAGAAGTTCCACGAACAATGAAAAGGAAAAACATCTGATGATCAGGTGGAGGAGTCAGTTCAAGAAGAGAGAGGAGGCTGAAAACTGTTGACATCAGAAGATCTTGAAGAGAAGAAAAAGTAACAGGGGAGATGAGGTTGGAGTACTACTTATCAAAGAGGGACGAATGCAAACAGGTGACATTTAATAAATACTGCACTGCTAGGAAGTTTGTTTTTCGCTACAAGGTGGTATCCAAAAAAAAGCTGACATGAACAAGCTTTGTGCCTTGTCTAGAAGACAAAAGTGTGTGGTTCACTAAAAACAATCTGTAAAAGAGACCAACTATATAGTTATTGAAGACGAGGAGACTTAACTTTAATAAATTTTGAAAATTTGGGAAAAAAATGTAAAAACGTTATGCAAAGAGTTGCTGTATTTACCTAATTATAAGACGACCCCACATTTTTCTGAGGCTAAATTTGGTAAATATCCTGGTTTTATTTAATGGTAAATATGGTATTACAAAAATTTATAATAAATGTTTAATTACCTCATTTACATAATTTTACATAGAGATGGACATTTGAATCCTTGAATATCTCTTTTTCTAATCTTCGAATCCTCTAATTTCATCTCGAATCCAAATCCTTGAAAATCCGAGTCTCTTTCATCCTCAGCACATGAGAATTCCTACTCTTTTTCAGATTTACCGCCACCACTGTACCATAATCGATAACATGGATAAAATCAATCGAATTGATACTTAGCGAGAATGATAAAACCATAGTTTCCATGCTTTACTTCGTTACTTCACTTTCAGTATACAGTAAAAAGGATAGCTCATAAATTTTGTTGGATAGCTAAACTCATGATTGTTTTTTGTAAAGAAAAACTTAAGATAGTAAAAATATTTTTCATACTTGCAGTCACAGTTTTTAATTGAATTCTCTCTAAAATTAAGATTTGGATCCAAATAAAATTAAAGATTTTAGGGATTCAAGGGAAAAGTAACCTTTTGGAGTCTTAATTTAGGATAATACCAAATGAAAGTTAATAATTGGATTCGAAATAATATTCGAGAGAAAATTTAAGATACGGATTCGACCCATCTCTAATTTTACATAACACACAGGAACCTGAATTGTCAGTGTTTTACAAAATCAAATTATGTAAAATCAAGTTGATGGCTGATTTTGATAAATGTGCAAAGAATTTGTGATGCATCATAATAAATTTCTGTACTCTTGGCCATTATAACTATTGTTACTACAAAAAGATCATTTATGCATATATTCAGTAATTGCAAATAAAGCTATTTTATTTATCACTCAGCTCGATCTGAATCGATGAAATATGAAATATTGTCAGTACTTTGTAATGACCTGGCAAAACCCTATGCCCAGGGTCAATTTTCGTCACATCATAATGCTTCTGTTGCTGAAAAAATTTTTTATGCATTCTGAAAAACTTGTGTTGAAATCCGTACATGCAGCACAATTGAATAGAAATCTCGTAACATTGTAATAACATTTTTTTGGATGGAATAGTGCCTTTCTGTTTAGAAAGTTGTCAATTATTCCATTTTGATGAGGAATATTCATTGTTTTCTACTATAAATCACATTTCTGTTGATTCAGCTTACGAATCTGATTCTATAAAAAATATCCTTGCTAGCTGAGGCCTCAGTGTACAATTATTATTAGCTTTCTACAGAAGGGGATAAACGTGTATAACATGGGCATACAATAAAACGTGGACCAGCAAATTTTCATTGTCATAACTCATTAGACAATAAAGGCTAAATTTACATCATTAATTTGTTTTAAAAGTATTCTTTTCTCCATAAAAAACACACCTTTAAACTGTGTAATTGCAGAAGATGGAGAGATATGAAGACTCAGAAGATGATTTAGAAAATATTTCACTATTTTCTTAAACTCAGTTCAACCTTTTCCTACTGAACGACCAATATTTCAGGAGTTCAGAATCATCCCCCCAGAATGGACAACCTTCTTTTTGGTAATTTTTCCCTTTATTTTGTCGCACACTTGCAAAGACTGTAGAGCTTAGGGCTCTACCACAAAAGGTTAAACCAATAGAAACCTGTTGATGTTGGAGAGGTTTAGTTACATTTGTGATTGTTAAATGTTGACAGGAATTGTACAAAAGTCTACAAGTTATTTGTAATTTTTCCAAAACCTATTTCCAGAAACAAAAAGAAGAAATTCCTTACAAAAACTTTTACATTTTCTCAATAATGAAGGGATCCATAATTATATTGGTTACAAAAATCTTTTCAAAACTAAACCTATTAGACATCACTTAAATAATACATTTCTAAGAGTCTATTCATCAAAAGCAATATCAAAATTTGGCATGAAAAACCCTTGAACTGAATGAACATTCACTTGTGGAGTTTATTATTTTTTACTCAGGTGCTGCTTCAAATTTCCAATTGGAAAAACACCAGATAGGTTTCAAGACATCAGCTATGGTTAAATTTAGTGAAGCCTTTATTTGAAAAAGGGTATTCATTATGGTTGAACAATTATTATAACTTACCTGCTTTGGTTAAATATTTATTGAATCACAGGACAAAGTTTGTTGGAGCTTCGCAATCAACTTGGAAAAGAGTCCCAAAGGAGGTAAAATTAGCAAAACTGAAGAATGGAGAGATTTTGAAACTTTGTGAAAAATTGAAAAATTATAAATAAGGACGAATAACCACTATTGTTTGTTTCAACCATCCATTTCAATAACCTATGTAGAAAGGATGAAAAATGTAAAAGTTTTCTACCCTGTGTGTGGATAAACATATTACACAGAGGAACCTTCTAAGATTCAAAAACAAGTACATATAATGTCGGGAAATAAGTAATTTGTAGCCTCTGCAGTAGAAAGAAATAAGTAACCTCTGAAGACAGGTGATGAAGTTCTGGTGAGTCTACCTTAATTAAACTAACATTTTTACAATGCAATGATATTTTAATCTCCATTAAATTTCTGTGAGGTTTGAAAGCATTGGTTTCCACATAATACATAACTGACATATTTTGTCATTGATAGGTAAAAATAGCAACAGATCCAACAAGCATGCAACTGTAATTTCAGGCACACTTACCACTTCTATAAATTCCCCACTAACATTTCCACCGAAAAATTCGAACCTCCCACCTTTCACTGGCTCCAAAACAACACGTCCATTAGTGAAGGCTTCAACTAGCTGCAAGTAATCATTTAAGAAATATAATTAGGGTTTATGAAATTGACTTTCAATTATTCCACTGAAATGAAATTTATAGATAAATATAATGTATTTTATCGGCTTTTTATTAACTCACTTTCATGTCTGTCTCTTTATCTATTCAAGTGGAAGCTGGGAATAAGATTTTAAACTAACTTCCCTATGAGCTAGAGACTTGGAACTTTAAATATAATGCAGAACTGGATGAGAGTGCAATCATATCCAATAATATATGCGAAAACATGCATATACATGCAAAAATACATATTTCCGAGTGAGGTGGAAGGCAATGACCGAGAGATCCACAGCACTAAACACAGTAAATTCCCTGATATAATCAGATGTCTTGTTGGCTCCAAGGTAATGGACAGGATTATCGGGAGGTTGTAGGATTGATTCCCACAGGGGTAAAATTTATTTTTGAAACAAACCAAGCATGAATTTTTCAGGATTGTCAAGGGATCAATGAAAAAGTTGGAAAAAGTTCCACATAGTTTTATTTCTGATACCTCCCTGGCGTCGCAGGAAGAAAATTGTATTCCCACGGCAGAAAACGGGACTACCTCTAGGAGAAATACTTATATAAATAAAAAACATTTAAAACCACATTTTAAAATGAACCAAAAAGTATGAAATAATTGTATAAATTAAAAAAAGATTTAAAAATATGAGGAGTTCACCAAGTGTTTTCATTTCCGTAAAAATTATGAAATAATTTCTCTTATCCTCGTAATTAATATTTGATAAAAATTAGTGATTGTAAATTTTATAGTTTTGAAAATAAATGTAAAATTTAAAATGAAAAAAGTGGGGTGCACCCAATTGATAATAGTAGGGAGTGTTGAAGGTTGCTGTCACTGAGAAAATGTACGCAACAGTTCATCGACTTAGGTGAACAATTCGTGCATAAAATTATCTATAGTATGCACTCCACATTTTTCATTTTACATTTATTTTCAAAACTATTAAAATTCACAATCACAATTTTTTTCAAATTTTTATTACGAGAATAAGAGAAATTATGTCATACTTTTTAGTCAATTTTAAAAATTTGATTTTAAATTTTTTCTTAATATATAAAACTATTTTCCATAATTATGAAATCATGTATAGTGTTCTTGAAAACAAAGTGACTTCAAAGACTTTGACTTGTTAGAAGAGAATATAATGACAATTTAGGCACAATTTAACTACCTACCTCCTTTTGGGTAAGGGCCCTGAAAAAATCTTCGGCAGTGCACTGAAAAGTTTGTTTCATTCTAATTGAGGTAGTATCAATTGCATCACTTCTACTTTCACTTGTACTAGAAGATGTCACAGGTCTTCCATTTAGCAAAGCCTAAGAGAAAGAGAAATGAGACAAGTGAGGTAAATGACCATTTTAACACAAACATTTTAAACAATATTTTTTCAAATAGCACTTGCTGTAGCAAAAAAAGCAGAAATTACTGAGTCCAAACCATAAGATGTTGCAATATTCAATACTCTTAAGGACATGATCAATGATTTAGTGAAACACCTGAATCAGATCCCAAGTTATGTATAAACTAGCAATTAGTTTAAAAATTTTACTTAATCTCAATAAATTTGGGAAAATGCTATTAGGAACAATCTAAAATGCAATGGAAATGCTTCTGGTAAAAATACCATAATAAAATAATAAGATAGTGAAACTGACAAGTTTTGTGATCAACTGAGAAATTTCTTTCCATTCTCCTTCCGAGGAAATTTATAAAACCAAGATAATTTCACTTTTATGAAGGTGAGAACAAAGGCAAACTAAAACATTTTTGCTTTTTTTTGGGTTTCACACATGAAATTCTTGTATATGAATGTCTGAGTACCTAATTGAACTACCCAAACACAGAATTCTCAGTGATATCACCTAATTCCTGGCCGCTGTGGGGTATTAAGTACCATTATGCTCATTGAATGACTGATTTATAATTCATAATTCAAAACATTATAGACACTACAATATGCATGGCATGGCACGAAAGACTAAAATCAGTCACTCCCTCACCCACCAGTCAACATGAATGTTTAACAATTTAAAATTCCACTTTTCTGCATGCAGAGTGGAGAATTTTTTTTGTTTCATTAAAACTAAAGTCCAATGAAATAAAACAAATTAGTATAATCTTCAATCTCTATGGAATATAGCGGAGGAAACTATATTTGAACACACATGAGAAAAAATGATGAAAACATTATGCCATTGTAATTACAACTACTCTTTTGTTATTTTGAATGGAAAACACTAAATATCATCTAGAATGTTTTGTTGATAATTTTTACTGTATGAAAATCTTGACAAGAAAAGTAAGCTATCTGATCATTATTAGGCAGATGAACACTTCAATGATTTTCATTTCTCCATTAATATACTTTCCTGGAGGTTGTGGCATGGCCAGTGGGTACATTACTTGTCTACTGAACACAGGACATGGGGTAACATATCTGGACATCTTCCTCTAGCTAAACTCAAGTTGAGTGATTTTCTGGGTACTACATCTTTCTGCGAAACCTCAAGTGGCATAGGGAAAGAAACTTGTCCCTATTCTCTGATGTTTAAATTTTCACACACTGTTGGGTTTTGTACTATAGACCATTTCAAATGACTTTACTTGTGAGACTGTTTCCGTCAGCTCCCACTTACTCTTGTGAGGGACAGGAAATTTGTGGAATGGGCAAGGTATGGGAGGTACGAATGACAGCAAGAAGCTGCCAAATCTATGTCAATGCATAAGTTATATAGAACGAAAGGTTTTACGCAAGTGCTTTGGCAAATAACTTGATGCGGTGAAATAATTGGTAGTAACATAATATCTAGGTGCAGAAGTACAGTGTATGGTGAATAATACAGTATAAATACTTTTACAAATTTATATTGTTTTAAGTCTATCCAGGTGACAATGTAACACATTTTTATAATGGCGTAGCTAAATTGGAATTGTCTTCCTCTTTCTCCAACCCCTCATCTTCTAAATCATACAATAGTACTTTAACCCTTTGAGTGCCACCGATTTTTTGGTGGGTACTCCCAGAAGTGCCATGTTTATTTTGCTAATTTGGTAGGCCTTTATTCAAAAGTTTGTTAATTGTTTATTTATTACTGTTTTAACATGATTTCTCCTACATTTCAAATTGAATACCTCCTTCCAAATGAATATAAAAAATGTTGGCTGTTTTTTTTTTCAATGAAACGCAATTGTTATAGTATAATTTTAAATTTACGAGATTGAATAATTTTATTTTTAACTTTTGACCCAAAAATAGAGAAATAAAATCCTCTTTAAAAAAATTAAACATTGATAAATATGAAACATTATTGTTTTTCTAGAAAATAATTACATAGTAACTGATAAAATTTCACGAATTTTCAGTAAATATTTAATTTATTTTTACAATGCCAGATGCATAATATTCAGGGAAGATTATCAAAATGATAAGGTGAATCTTTTCTTAGTAATGAGAACAAAACATGTTAAGATGTTATGACACAGGTATCTGAATAATGACAAGAATTTAAGTCTGTTAATTCAAAATAGCGTGGTAATTGGAGTCGTAGTAGCCCAGTGGATAGAATGCCTGGCTACTGACCGGGGGACCCGGGTTCGAGTCCGGGTGACGACCCTCCGGACACCTCCAGCTAAACCCAAGCTGAGTGATTTTTCGGGTACCACATCTTCGTGGGAAA
>WURS02457066.1:0-13818 GCA_011762765.2 Rhinocypha anisoptera | reverse complement strand
ATTATCTCTAAGTACATTAAAATTAGTGACCGTGATATCTTGGTTAAAGTTAAGAAACTGAAACCCAATAAGTCCATTGGACAGGAAACCATCTCAGGAGAGGCATGCAAGTTAGGGGCAGAGGAAATCATACCCTACTTGCGCACCATCTTTAACGTTACTTTAAATAATCATGACATTCTGGATAACTGGAGGAAAGCTAACATCATTCCAATTTTTATTTAAGGGTGGGAATAAATATTTGGTGGAGAACTATCACCCCATTAGCATAACCCCTGTAACATGTGAACTAATGAAGAAAATTATCGTTAATTATTTGCGTGACTACTGGGAGGGTAACGGCTGGTTATTTAAATATCAACATGCCTTTCACAAGGGATATTTGTGCAAAACACAGTAACTTGGTCTCTATAAGGATCTATCTGAAGGTTTAAACAAATGCAGAGAAGTTGATGCTGTAATATTGATTTTTGCCAAAGCCTTTGACAAAGTGCCTCATGTCAGACTCTTAAAAAATCTTTATTCACTCAGTATCGATAAAAGAGTTGTGTTATGGATTGAGGCCTTGATGAGGGGTAGAACCCAATGAGTTCCTGTGGGAGAAAAGCTCTTGAGCGAAATCCCTGTCTCTTCCAGAGTACCGCAGGGCAGCATGCTGGGGCCACTATTGTTCATATGTTATGTAAATGACCTACCTGGAACTGTTGACTCGAAAATACGCCAATGACTGCATATTATAATGGGAATTTAACAGCGATAGTAATCATGATATGTTGCAATCCGACATAAAGAAAGTAGCTAATTGGATAAACAACAACGAAATGGCACTAAATATTTCCAAATGCAAATATATTTCTTTCTCAAAAAAAAGAAGAGCATGGAAAGGGTTTATGATCTAAAGGACAAAATTATTCCATCAAGTGACACATGTAAATTTTTAGGAGTGTATGTAAGCAAAGACTTAGGATGGGGATTACATGTTGACTACATGGTTGGTAAGGCATTTAAGTCACTACACTGGGTAATGAGGAATCTCTAGGGAAGTCAAAGTTCAACGAAAGAATTGGCCTATAAAACTATTTTAAGACCCATTGTGGAATGTCACTAATATTTGGGACCCATGTAAAGTAGGACATTAAAAAAGTAGAATGGAAAGCTAAGAGGTATGTGTTAGGATGGCATAAAAGGAAGGACAGCGTAATGAAAATGTTAACGATGCTAAAATGGCAGAGTTTAGAGAGCAGAAGAAACTGGACAGGTTATGCGCAATATTCAAAATCACCAATGGAGAAAAAGGGTAGAATGAATTAAAACAAGAACTAGAGAAACCACTCTACCTCGGCAAAAATGACCATCGTCACAAGATAAGGGCCCAAGAAACAAACACTGCTAAGTTTTTGTTCCTAAACAGAGGTATTGAAGAGTGGAACAGGTTACCTGAGGAATTTCTTAAGCCCTTTCCCAAATCCTTACAAACTTTTAGGAGAAAATGCAAGGAGTATTTGATTAATTATTCAATCCTGTAGATATTGTTTTCTTTTTTGTAGATGTTAATTGTTCTTTGTAGATGTGAATTGTTTTATAAATATCTGTGTTTTATTTAAACGTACAAGTGGTATTTTAGTATACTATTTTCTTTGTAATTGTTGCAAATGGGGTATATTCATGTCATTGCCACCTGGCTTGTAGCCGACTTGCAATGTGTACCCCTAAATAAAATAAATAAATAATTGTAAGATTACACTGAGAGTAATTGTCATCAAGGTGCACATGTGAATTTAGAGAAGTAGCCCTTGTAGGCTGATCAGAATTTAGTCAACTCAAGCTTGTCACAATCGACTGCTGTTCAGCCTTAGTGACCCTACTACCAGATCGTGTAGTCATATGATGGGTAGTAGCAGTTGGGGTAATAACTGAAAGCTTATCCATAACTGGCTCACTAGAAATTGCATAATCAGCTGGAACAATGGGAGCTGTGTCGTCAGTCATCTCCCGTTCCGATGCAATGCAGTGAGTGGTGTTGCAAGGAAAAAAGAAAGGTCTGACTGCCACACCTTCTGGCAAGAAAGAGGTATTCAATAGTTTATCTCTATGATATTCTGGTACCGATGCATAGAAAGAAGCATACTTTCCTTTTGCTTTCAACTTGACCACGTCAAAGTTACCCTTCACTTAGTCTTTGAGAAAATTACCAATATCAGCTTCCGAAGTGGACATTGGTTGAATCTGCCAGATGTGTATATGTGCTTTCTTCACCGTTCCTTTGAAAGAACAATCACTCATATCCTTGGCACTACTGTAAATACTGCACCGACGCTTCACACTCATGTGATTAATTACTGTGTAGCCATCATCAGCTGGAATAGTATCATCACAAACCACTTTGTTATTCTCATGTAAAGAAGAGAAACTGAGGGAGGGTGGTGAAAGACAGTTACTGACAGAATTTTTACCACTTGGGGCCTTGTTTACATCAGGAACAGGCTCGGCCGCTTATTATGTGACGTCAGCAAAGGTTACAATTTTTGGAGACTTCGGGACAAAGATTTCAGAAGATGTAAGAGAAGGGACGATTGGTTTCAGAACCGAATTAGTGCAGGTTTTCCTTGCTTCTTTCAAACTAGAAAATTCTGCTCTTAGTATGGAGGACGGTTATCCTCTACACAGTGCATGGTAAAGGACCCTCCACCAATCACGACACAGCCACGAGACGGGGCACCTTATATATAGGTAGCAAAAATCTCAGTGATTCACCTTCGACCTTAAAAAACCCACCTTCGCGGTGGAAACACGATAACCATGCAGAGCCATCCGAATCCACACCACAGAAATCTACAAATGAACATCACTTTTCTTATTTTATCTTCCTGAAATTAGTGTTTCAATATACAAGAAAAATTATTTCCATAATTTTAATCAGCAGAAAACATTCTTATGCCTGTTCACATTTAAAGAGGTGAGAAACAAGAGAGTCATTTTGTAATGGCACATAGACAACAGTAAGCCATGTTATTTGGGATAGTTGATGCAAGCTTAAGTGTCTAAGTAGCTCTGTGTGTAAATGAGTGTACTTGTTCCAGAATTTAGAGAGGTAGTGGTTGCCATCAATGCATTTAAACTTTATAAAGGAACTAACATAAACTGCAGTAATGCTATTTTCAAAATTATGGTAAACCTTCTAGTGTGAGAAGTCTCTGAATTCACAAACAAATCTTGTTGTGCCATTTTACTGTCATCAGGTGTGGGTGAAATTTTCCATATTTCTGAGAGTCCTCTTAAAGTTATCAGGTGATCTTATTTTACATGGTGGAGGCAGTGGTAATATTTATCGCTGTAAGAGTAGTGTCTGGAACTCTGGGTCTACCTTCCTTTGAAAATTATTGCCTTTTCTCTTACAACATTTCAAACCAACTTCTATCTGGGCTATAGGAAAGAAAACATTGCATCTGTGCCATAGGAAAAAGCCATAGGCATTCTATAGCATTACATAGGCCTCTGCTGACAACTTTAAAACAAAATTTCAGAGCAGTGTGTAGCTCATTATATGTTTGTCCCACTTTTGTCTTATCCAAGCTGTACAATATCTCAACTTGCAATGCTGATGAAAAACTGGTTTCAAATCAGTTAAACATAAACAGTATATGTTAATCTAACAATATGATATAGAATAAAATTTTTTAGGACAATAAATAATGCAAATAAAAACTTATGCTCATTCTTTCTTGAACAGATCTGATACAATAAATTGATTAAGAATATTTTGTACATTATAATAAAGCTTATAATATTTTTGTTTTATTAATTGACTAATCATTTAGTATTTGTAGCCAGTCTTAATTTTTCTGTAAAAATTGCTTGTTTTATAGGTGTTTTTTGGTGTCATGATGGGTTCCATGAATTTTGGACAATCTTCACCATATTTTGAAACATTTGCAATGGCCAAAGGGTCAGCAGGCACCATATTCGCTCTTTTATCAAGAAAACCACCAATTGATAGTTCATCAACTGAAGGCAAAACATTGAAGAAGGTATCAGGGGAAATAAAATTTGAGAATATACATTTCAATTATCCTTCAAGACCAGATGTCAAAGTAAGTAGCATATTATAACATATTTTTGTACTAAACCCTATCAACAGGTGGATAATAACCTCATCCTATTATTCACTGAGATAGTCAATCTTTATTACTGTTAGTTTGATGAAAGGAGTGTATAGTTCCTGCTTACACATACTGTCATTGAATTCCTGAATCTTCACCACTTCCCAAAGGTATAACTCGCAAAGAATGATATACAAAAATTTGTCTTACGAGGGAGGTAAGGAAGCACAATTTTTAGGACTCATAAACAGACACTCATGAATTCACAAGAAGAAACTAATGTAATTGAGATTATATATATTATAGGTTTTCTCAGGAAAATTATAAATAAACTAACATGGGTATCACCTAATAGAATGAAAGCTAAAGAAATAGGTCTCGTATTGAAACACTAAAGTACAGCTACTAACAGTCTAAATTTGATAAGAAATCCAGGAATAAGGAATACAATAAAATGGAAAAAACAAGGGCATTGAAAGACTAAAATCACATTATGCTAGAAAAAATTTTGAATAAGAAAAGACTTCAAAGTTTACTGCTGAAAAGAACCGGTATCAGTCAATGGAAAATGAGATGAACAGTATTAAAACAGCTATTCAGGCATTAATAGCTACAGCTCCCTTACCATTCTCAGAACTTCTTCATTAGTTTTTCTCTCCATCTACCTCACCTTATCCATACTTTGCCAAACCAACATCTTAAAAACCTCCAATCTATGCTCATCATCCTTCCTCATGGACCAGGTTTTGTATTTATATAATGCTACACTACGTATATGAGGTTTTTCACTAATATTTTCTTCAAGTCTCTCCTTAAACTCATCAACTCTTTCCTTTTTTCAAAGACCTTTTTTTCTAATGTAATTCTTGATATAGTATCTGGATCACTATGCCTATTTTCCTCTCTGATGCTACCCAAATAAGTAAACTTTTCTACCTATTCCAATTTATGCTTGTCTACCATGATTTTTAGCCTAAAAAACTTCCCATACTGGTCCTGCCAAGCACTCAACAAGATATGCAGTCCTTTGGCTGAATTACTAACTAGGGCTTGGTCATCGGCAAATCTAATTGATTTACTGAGTTCATCGCCAACTTTTACTCCTGACCTGATTTAAATACCATCATATAAACAAAAAATTCTGTTTGAATATGATGGTTACATTAAGTAAAAAGATATTTTATAGTTTCTGTAAGTTCTCAATGGAAAATGGAGACCAAACCTAATATGCATTTTTGGTTTGTTGCTTCCTGTATTGTTGTTTTGCTAATCTTTATTTATCTTTGGGTTTTGAGGATATTAATCTGTAGACAATTATTTTCAGATATTTAAAGATCTCCAACTCCTAAGCTACTTTGCTTTTTTAGTAAACGTTTTAACTTTTAAATAATATATTAATACAATTTTATTGTTTAATACTAATGAAATTAGTATCGAAAGAGCAAAATTAGGTACCAATCTGATGAATTCAGATGAAATTATTCTTACTTTATTAGTATTATATTTATTGTATTATATGTTATTTCACCCTTACGATGGAAAGATCCTAACAGGTCTCAACTTGATCATCAACAAAGGCCAAACAGTAGCATTGGTTGGAAGTTCTGGTTGTGGAAAATCAACTTGTATCCAGCTCATTCAAAGATTTTATGATCCAATGGGTGGAATAGTAAGTCTATTCATATCACTAATCAATGACATGTCTAGTTGTTTTGAGTTATCTTAGTGTGTAAGGTCTTTAATTATTTAAAAAATCCAATTTGACAGACTCATTATAAGACAATAAGAACCATTGTCATTGCTGAGACAGTAGTAGTTTTATGTACATAACTGACAATACATTACATATATTACTTCCATTTCCTGTCATTCAAATGTACCTCTAGGTATTAAAAGACCATATATGTCTTGTAAAAATGAATTTAAATTTTTGAATCATCAATTTTTATTTGTTACAAAATTAAATCGGTTTTATCTTTCTGATAGCAAAAGGATATTTTTAGAACAACATTTTTTATTCATAGGTTAAATTGGATGGCCATGATTTAAAAGAATTAAATGTCAATTGGCTGAGAAAACACATTGGTGTTGTGGGACAAGAACCTGTACTTTTTGCCACTACCATTGCAGAAAATATCAGATATGGAAATGATGGTGTAACAGATGAAGACATAGAAAAAGCAGCTAAGGCAGCGAATGCTCATGACTTTATCATGAAACTCCCCCAGGTGAGAGGATTTGTTTGAATAAAACAGTTACTAACAATGTATTTGACTTGGAATATTGGTTCTATAAAATACAGCAACATAATGTATGATATAAGGAATGTAAATTAATCAGACATTGAAAATTTTACTTGTAATAACACTAATACACCCAGTTAAAATTTTGAAGAGATATAATATTACCTATATAAAATCGGAAAAGGAAACAAAATCCTATTAGATTAGATTGGCCAACTGGAATGAAAATGATTAAGTATAATTTTAGGGACTCTAATAAAGAAGGATGTTAACTACTCTGCTTAAGGTTTTGTCTAACGCTATCTATAACCTAGCTTATAATATGATATAATGGAAGAGGTATATATTTAATGATGAAACAATTACAATCGGGGCACAAGAGAGGATAACAATAAATCTTTTCTGCCTACTCAAGACAAATGAGTTTGCAGGCATGTGGCAAGGGAGCTCATCTTCTAAATTGTATGTATCACCTTCTCCACTAAAGCATCCCTGAAATGTGACTTTAGCTCCCACCTGAAATATGTATGCAGGTATTATTAAATAGGACCTGGTACATATTTGCTACTTAAATATAATGTTTTGTAATCATATCTTATATATTTATTTAAAGGCAAATGACATAAATTATAATGTCATGGATATAATTCAAACCACAGGTTCTCATCCAATTCCTCCCCCCGCACCCACCTGTGGGAATTGAGTCCATAATTCTAATATTTATCCTAAAATTCATCAAAATTTCCATTGATATTTAATTTTAAATCATCTACTGTAAATATATCATAAATAAGTAAATGTATGCATTATTACTAATACAAGAAAATAAAAGATTTTTAATATTATGTGCATATATTATTGGAAATTCATGTTTCAGTTAGACCATATTGGGTAAGGGGAAATAATAATATGAACTACAGTGAAAGTGGGGAATATACAAAAAAGCTTGAAAATCACTGACTTAATGTGACAGCATATTAGTTTAACTTCTTATAATTTTAATATTATGCATAATTATCATGGGCTCAACTAGAAGCAATTGTTTTTAAATAAGTTTCTCTGTCTACTGCAAAAGAAGTCGAGAGATGAAACAGACTATACTTCATATAACACTATATACTGCATGTAGGTATAAAATTAAATTTGATAGAAAATCTATCAAACTTTTTTGATGCACCTAAATTAATTTTAGTGTTACTGCTTCATTTATATTCTAGAAAATTCAACTAAGAGATTTATTCAATACAACTAATGAGATTTATCCTTATCATTCAAGTTCAATTTTCCTTTTTCCCAAGTTTTTAACTTTGTTAGTCAGCACTGCATTGAATTAACTGTAGCTTACTTAGTTCATTTCCAATCTCACTGAAATTTCCAGTAGATGATAACTAAATAACCATTTATATCTTAAATGCTTCTTAAATTTTTATTTGGCTGCTCCTCTACTCCCCTTTCCTTATGAAGTTACAAAAGGCACCCTCTTTTATTTAGTGGCATTTCACAAGTATTACACTTCCATGTTGTCTAAGTAGCTAAATAATTAAGGTTAATCATAAAAAAGGCTGAGATCCATAATATATCTATTGTTAATTTTTTTCAGAAATATCAATGGTTGGAGAGAGAGGCACACAAATGTCTGGAGGACAGAAACAAAGGATTGCTATTGCCAGAGCCCTTGTTCGAAAACCAGCTATACTGCTTTTGGATGAGGCAACATCTGCACTTGAAACGGGAAGTGAGGCCAAGGTCCAAGAAGCATTAGACAAGGTTAGGTATTTAAACGCACTGTATTTAATTCTGGTATGAATAATAATGAGTTAGCATAATTCTTATTGGACTTTGCTGTACCACAATATCTTGTGGTAATGATCTAGCAATTTCACACTGGGGTTTTCCTTAATTGTTTCTGCATCATTATGTCAAAAATGTCTTTGGACAACATACTTTCTCAGGAATAAAACATAAAATGAAAGAGAAATCCTCTTCTCTCTCTCTATCTCAAATATTTGACCCTGTGGTTGGTTTGTTGCAGCTGGTCACAGTTCTCCACTCCTCCCTATTCATTTTCCTTTCTTTTACTTTGTTTTCATACAGCTCCCAATCCTTTCTTCTCTTTACTGAGTTCTTCTGAGTGAAGTTACTATTGTTTCGACTATTTCCATGAGGGGTTAGGGATTGTACAAAGAACAACTCTGATGCTTTCTTTTTCTCTCTTTTATTTTTGCTTGTCTCAGAATCAGATGCCATCTCTGTACACTCATGATCCTCGCATGCCATTTCACAAATACTCCCACACACCACCTGTGCCATCCCACCTTGTGTCGTCCCTCATTCCAATCTCGCACACATACTCTGCCCTCTCCCTTGCGGGCACGGCTCTTTTATACCCGTCTTAATTCTTCTCGAACCTTTGATGCGTTCCCTGGCCTTCTATCTAATATGACCCTCGACTCACACCATACACGGCCATTCCGGGACCTCCCACAGCTAATTCTTTTCAATTCCCCCCTCCCCCCCAACTCGACCAATTGTAGCACTATTATACCATCACTAACTAGCCTCCAAGTCTTTTCTCAAGATAAGCTATTGATTACGACACATGGAAGAGAGATGCAAAAGAGCTATATGGCATGGAAAAACAGAAGTGCAATTAAAGAATAATATATAAATATATGATGATCTATTAAGAAGTTATATCATACTCTGCATCAATTAATACAGCACTGTAACACTCCAAATTGTGCATTTGATTTGATCAGTAATTGACATTAATATAAATATGCACACTCTTTCAAATCACTCCAATTAAATGGAACAGGTAGTTAGCATAATTACTAAGGAGTATTAGTATATCTGTTATTCTAGTTACAAGATGAATGTATATGATCTGTAAATAAATGTGTTAGAGGTTTGGTCAAAAATTCTTTCTGGTGCAGTAATACGTGATTTATTTCCGATAAAACTATTCACTGCCGTAAAATTACCATTATATTGTAGGTTTAAAAGTAAATTGAATCATTTCTCTTTAACTGCAACGTTATCAATGCTTACTCATTATGTTTTTTCACAGAATACTAATAAAAAATTCATGAAATTTGCAGATACTTTCTGCAAAGGTGTAGATGCTTTCTGTATTCTTTTTACAGATAAGTAAACAGATTGAATATTTTTGTAAATATTATGGGGCTTTTTTTATGACAAAGATTTGCCTCATCCAGCAAATGTAACTCGACTGTCAGGTATATACTGCATTGTTCTTATAAATGACAACATTTTGCCCATTGTGCTTGAAGACTTGCTTCTTCGGTCAGGCTTGAAGACACCCCAAGGACAACAGGTAAAATGTTGCCATTAACGATAATAACGAGGTGTAATCCCAAAGTTGAGTGACCACATTATGGGTTTATTTCAGTTATCACATGAAAGTGCATTCCACAAACAAATTTTCTTTGTCAGGCCAGTCAAGGTTGTACCACCGTGATTGTCGCTCACCGCCTGTCAACCATCAGAGGGGCTGACAAAATTGCTGTACTCCACGAAGGTGTTCTTGTAGAACAGGGGACTCACTCTGAGCTAATGGCCCTTGGAGGATATTATTATGACCTCGTCAATGCCCAATTGAACTCTGGAGAAGATGAAGGAAAGGAAGATGAAACTACTGAAAGTAATTATATCCATTTAAGTATGAGTATGAGCTATTATAAAAACTAATTGCATATATGTTAACAGATTCACTACCCTGCCTTTCAACTTACAATGTTTACAACTGTTTTTTTTAATTTGGTGTAATTTATTAATGCTTCATCAATTTCCATGTTATTATGTAGAACTTCAAAAATTTTAGAGCTTCTAAATAAAATAAAAACTATGACTGTGCAAGTTGTGTTATGGGTACCTTCAGTCAAATATAGTTGTAAAGTCTTACACAAGTGTCCTCATCTCGCCTTGTACAATCACAATTTTACCCATGAATATTAAGAAATTATCTAGGTTACTTTCTAATTTTATTAGGTAAATAAGATATTGGCAATATTTATCCAACATTAGCAATATTGTTATCCTAATAATAAAAAAAAGATTTTTCAGGATGAATTTACAGCTATAGGAGATATAAAATTAGTGAATAACTTGAGTTGCTACACATTGGAATCATCAGTAAAATATTACAAGCACATATGCTATTGAAAGTTGAAACCAAAGATATTTTTTAAATGTTACGTTTCCTCTGACTGCCATGCACAGATTAGGAGACTTTGTATAGGTATTCAATCAATAAAACCAATTTGAATAGACATGAATGCCAACATCATGAAGTGCATTGTGGGCACCTGGTGAAATGCTGGATGATCGTGCCATGTGTGGTACGGAATGTGAATGTGTTAAAGAATATCACAAATAGTCAATAAAAAAGTGAATAGTTTTCCTAATAAACTCAATAGCCAGATGAAAAAGAACTGATTGGTAATGAATTACTCAAGTATGTAAGTGATTCCATTATTATACATATACCAATGGTGAATAGCTATAAATATACAGTGATCAAAATAATTTTTAACTTCAAAGAATTAATTCTCTTAATTTAATTTAAATCCATACAGTTGAACGACATTTTAAAATTTCCTTAACCTCTGAGAAGGGCTGGTCGATTAAGTTACGTTTAGCGCATACTTCCCTACATGTAACATCACGATGACCACCTTGCTCTTATATATGGGAATTCAGGGCATCCCTCCCCTCCCAAATGACCTCATCAAACACGGCAAACTCAAACCTTGTATACTTGACCTACACAACTCTGCATTTAATAAGATCCGTTCAAACATAGTTGAAATGCTGGTTAAGCTACGGAAACGGAGTCAAGAATATAATGTCCCTCTTTGCCCGCTCATCCCCTGCCGATAGTCTTTTTTTGTGAGTGATTAAAATAACTCTTGTTAAAATGATAATGGTAGTAACACTGAGTTCATACCCTCAAAGATAGCATAGATATTGAAAAATTAAGTTACATTGTTAATACAACTATATTTAATGCTGCAATATATTTATTTATAAAAGTACATTTTGCACTATTTTCTTGTAAGTTCATATTACTTCTTGATATACAATTAATAAAACCGCTCTTTTAGAACATAATTCATTTTTAACCCATTAAGAGCATATCTCAAAAATCAAAAGTGATTATTTATAAAGAATGTTTCCGAAATAAACAATTGCAATATTTCACAAAAAAATTAACATACAGGACAGATTTAATCTTAATGATTTAACTTTTAAAAGTCATTTTATCTAATGGTTTGAAACATGTTATAATTAATAATTATTGTTTAAACAATGGCTTAAATAACCAATCCTCACTTGCGGCGACTAATTTTGTGGATATTTCTTATGTTTACAACGTATCTTTTATTACCTTTCCGTCAAAATTGAAACTTACTTTGCTATACAACAAAAACCAAAAAGATCACTAATTTTTGTAATTGAGCAATGATTATAAACAAACGCATGTTTCTTTGTTTTTTTTAACATCCACTAACGTCACCGTTGAATTTTCCGGTGCGAAACTGCTAGTGACATTTCTGCCCTAAAATCAACCATTTATACCATTATTTGACTTTCCTATGTGCTGTGGAGACGACCTCGTCGAGAAACTCCATTGCACAAAGAGTTTTTTCATCGGCGATGTTTATCAGCAATTCTAATCACTATTCTTGCTCCGTCCCAAGATTTTAGGCGAAAGAAGGTCCTCGGCGCTCCCGATCGCTTGGGTACCTGTGTGTGTGACCATTTCAAGTGCTGGCAGACTTATAGATTCCACCAAGATAATCCACAATGTCCCACTCTCCATTCTTACGGAGAAGGGAGGAGGAAATGAATGTTTTCGTAGTGTAAGAAGAGAGGAACTTTGACACTGAGAACACCTACTCGATGAGAATATGCTTTTGCTCGCCTTCCACAATCGCACTCGATCCAAATCGCCGTTCCTAATAACTACCAATATTCCCGATTCGAGCATTCCCAATCATAAAAATACCTTGCGAGTAGATTTTTCAGTGGGTCGCCCAAATAGGAAGGCATCGCTCTTCTGACCCAAATGACTAATGCCTTCTTCGAATAATCATTTACCTACCACTTATTTGAAGAGTGAAAAATCATAAATCACCTCTCAGTTGAGTGGAAGAGAATGTAAGACATACTAGTACGTTATTTTGCATTGGAAATCTATATTTAAAACAAGTTTAACATTTTAATATTAATAAGTCTTTAGATTATCATGTTTCATTATACTATTCCTGGTCTTCCAAAATTTCCATCTTCAATGTTATTTGACCTCCTTGTCTATTAAAAATAATATGATAAACTTTCTTGTATAAAAATAGGATTAGAAAAAATTAAAAGTAGTAAGAAGCAGTATTAATCTTGGAATTATATCGTGTGAAACATAGAGGAGCTAGGTTTGCGAAATGTCCGTATTTATTTATTTATTTAGGGGTACACATTGCGAGTCAGCTACAAGCCGGGTGGCAATGACATGACAATGGCCCGTGTTCAACAATCAATAAGTTATGTTAATTATTGTTATTTATTTTGATTTTTCTATATATGCAGCATCTTCTATTTGTTTCCCATGTATACATTACTAAAGGGTTAAATTCAATTTGTTTATCCCCAGCAATGGATGTACGAGTCAGAGGTGTCCAGTGAGGTGACTCCTGACCTGGTGTGTATTATTAGCCATTGCATGCATGGCGATTGGTCCATTGAGCCGGCGTGTATGAGGCAATCTTACTGAGGCATGGCACTCAGTTGTCCTTGTGACGATGCTCAAGATGAGCATCAAAGAATTGGCCATTATGTAGACTCTAAACTGAAGGATAATCTGAGAGGAATTTCTATGAGCAAGACACTGGGAAATGGCTAGAACACATTACAACTAACTTTGTCTGCATCCATAACCCTCCATGGAGTACTACCTCTCCTCCCATAAAAATCACCCTTTAATGGTAGACAAATTAAATCCTGTATCATTCCTGCTCCTCACTTCATCATAACACATCTATTTTTGCTTTCCTGTCTTCATCTCATGTTTAATAGTTTCTAATTTTCATGGGCTCAACATTGACTACTTCTGTATTCTAACTATAGTGGATCCCTCATCTTAATTTTTGTTCATTTTGGTGAGCAAGGATTTTTTATGATGACTAATTAAAAGACCTCTTCAGGCATGACATTCCCCGCCAGTAAGGTTAGCCCTGTATGTGTCAGGATTCATTATATCCTTGTTTCCACCATGTTTGTCTTGGGAATAATATTGAGTAGGTTTCTCATTGCCTTTTTCAAATTGTTTTTAATGTTCCATCATCACTGAAATCCACTTATGTCTGTTACCTTTGCAGATATTTAATTGAGAAACAGGTGCTAAGTGGACAGTCTTTTGTCAGACTTCTATCCTTTAATCTAGCTGACACGTATGATCC